>JBBPCY010000082.1:17722575-17742471 GCA_037974405.1 Brachyalestes nurse | reverse complement strand
GAAAAAATAAAATTAACCCACTGGTTCTTCAGAGGCTTGCGTGAAGGAACAAAAAAATACATTTGTGCTCATTTTTAAATCTAAGTACGGAGCAACTGCCATGTTTCACTCGCCTGCAAGCCATGACTGTAGGTGGAGCAAATTTTTTAGGGGAGGGTCAAAATTCTCTGGGTGGGCAAAGAACTAGAAAGGGGAGAGATAATTCCCCCTTATGTCGACATAAGGGGCTAAATTCCAGAATGGGCCATCTGAGCTTCCTCTCTCTGAACGGCGGAGCAGGATGATCAAAGCAGGCTTTATACATATCGCCATTTCTAGCCACTGCAGGACCATAATAAGGCTAGGGGAACTCGTATTAACGTTAAAAATCTCACAAAGTGAAATTTTCATGTCATGGGACCTTTAAACATCCCCAGGCCTAACCATGCAAATTCTAGCTTGACATGGGCAGCAGCGAAGCAACTAACGTTCTTTATTCTTTATGCAGTTTTACTGTAAACATCTGTATTTTAAGCCTGTTTGTAAACACTGTTGACTTAACCTGCTCGTCTGTTAGCTATCTGCTTACCTTATCATCCTTCCCTAACCGGTGTACAGTCCAGTTCCAGAAAATGTTAGGTGTAATCCATTTAAAACAGTGTAACAGCAACCGACGATGCTCAATTGGCATTTCTTTATTGGTTGCATGTATAGATTGTAGATACCAGCGAAAATAACACATTTTTATGTAGTGAAATATAGCGGCCCTGGAAGAATATTTTGGTTACCATCCTCTTAAACTCTGGGCAGACCAAAAGGATTCAGTGGGCTTTATGACATATGTTTAGAGCAACTCTAATGGTCAAATGCATACATTTCAATGAAAATTTCTAAATATTGCAAGATGCTTTTTTAAAGTTAGTATGTCATTCATTCGTACATTCATTCCTTTTCTTAATCCTTATTAGGGTCGTGGGTACACACACACACACACACACACACACACACACCAGTCACTCACACACTCACTCACACCTACGGCCAATTTAGAATACTCATGTCTTTGGACTGTGGGAGAAACTACAACGAGGAGAACATACAAATTTGACCCGGCTTCGAACCCCCAACCCTGGAGGTACCGTGCACCACCGTGGGGCCTTATCAGAATGTTATTAACAGAAATACTTGTAAATGGACTTTAGGTTCAGATCTGGCAGGTTTGATTAGACGAAAACGAACTGTAGTATAAATGTTCTGTTGGTGCGGTTCATGAGAGCTTGCACTGCTGCACATCTCTGATAAAGTGAATTGAGCCATCCTCTGAACAGGTTAGTCTTATACTTCCAAATTAAGCATGAACACTGACCTAAGATGTCTAAATGAACCAAAGACAGAAAGAGCGGTTGGCTCCTCTCGGCACCCCTGCTTTGACAAGTTTCTGATGCTATTTCTGGTGTGGTACGATCAACAGTCTCACAAAAATATATTGAGAGAAGACACTTTGAGTGTGTTACAGATGTGTGAAAGGCCAGTTTATCACAGCAGCTCAACTCAAACATTTAGTAACAGAGTAAAGCTCTGTAAAACCACGTCTGCACTGTAAGTGTGTCATCACTGTAAGTGTGTGCTTTGGATTAAGGGTTCAATTTCATACCCATGCAGACCTCATCCAGCGTACTTGATGTTCACTGATGCAAACATATCTACACTTACCCCATGCATATATATAAACGAATGTGTGCAGTGGACCTGAGAAGACTTCAAAGTACCCTCACTGCAGGCTGTCAGAAGAAATAGCTTCTCCTTTATTATTCTTATTGAAGAGGTCAGCTCTATATAAGTAAACTGTTCCCTAAAATGTCAATGGACTCAGTGAGCAAAGTTTGATGAGCCCCAGTTGTTATAGTCAGAAGCAGGCCAGAAAAAGTCTTATATTCCCTCCATCATTCTCACTCTGGGGTAGGACTGACCCGTATCCCCGGTGTCCACCGTCTATCGATTGTCTGGCATCACAAGGCGCTTGCACTTCATCTCTAAGATGATTCGAGAGCCAGAGAGAGAAAAATTACATGGTAAAGAAAAGCCCAAATTGCCCTCTCTGTCTCTGTCTCCTGGAGAATGCTTTGAATTTGACATTTTGCTTTTTCTTTTTTTTTTCTGAAGGTTCCTCAGGTCCTATTTCGGACAGGTGAGGAGCAGGACACAACCTCTTCTTGGCTGAGATTGCTTATGTCTCTAATGCCCCCTTGACCCTGTCCACCAATCACCATCAATCACTGTTGGACAGTGTACACCACAGCATTGGCTGAAGTGGTGAAAGAAGAGGCAGTGCTATTTTCTTTTGGAGAGAAAAGCCAGATAAAGGAGAGACAGGAAAAATGAGAAAAGAAGACAAAAGGCAAGGAGGGACTGGGCTTTTGATAATTGCTGGGACAGTACTGTACTTCAGCCTTTTTAATATTTTCCCATTTAGTTGAGCACCAGCTGGGACTCCCCCATTCACATGATAACATCAATGTGGGTAGTGGGACAGTAAGCTCTTGCTTCCTATCTGCCAAATCTGCTATGTTAGCTAACAGACAAGTAATAAGGGGAGATGGAGGGGCATTCAGAAAGAACAAAGCCAGTTGTACCATCTTAGATGAATATGGCATCACTCATCAATCAATTTCAAATGATTTTTCTTTTTTTTTTTTTTTTTTTGCTAGAAGACCGTAGAGAATATGTATCATGTGTCACAATCAATATACAGTTGTACGCAGAAGTGACACTTTTTTACTTTCTCCAAGAATATCAGGCAAAACACAAACACTTCAGTGTGTATTGTACAATTTCTATCAAGTTGCTGAAATGAACATATTAGAAAAAAATAAAAATGATAGCTTTTCCCTAATATATTAAATCCAACACATAAACAATAATTTGGCATTAAAACGTACTGAAGTGTGGCAAATATCATGGATATCTGTAACTATAAACCTAAACACCAATCAAAGGAACTCTTGTAACACAGATCATCAGATGTGACTGGCTAGAAAAATTCAAGCCAATTACACAATAGAGAACGACATGCATGAAAAACACAACTTCATCCCAGGCAGCTAAGCTACTAAAGTTTTGAGTGAAGTAGTGAAAAATTAAAGCTGATGTCTACTATACATTTTTTTTTCAGTATTTAATAATGACCTCCTACTTTTGAGAAAAGATCTTTCCAACCTGTGCAATCTTCTTAATACTATGGATATTTCTAATGGTGTTTCTCCTAATGTAAGAGGCATGGCTCAAGTAAGGCCTCAGAAATGACTCCATTTGTCACTTCTGCGATAATAAAAAAGAATTGACTGGCAAAAGTTTAACAGCATGAGGCAGTCATCTACAATCGTGGAGTACAACATATCGCCCTCCTACTCACAGAGAGTTTGTGTCTGTGAACTGGGCGCACGTGCCTGTTCTTGTGTATTTAGGATGAGCGCGCTGGGAAGTAGAACACTTCCACCCACGCCCCCTGCTTTTCAAAATGAATAGAACATCTGCAGGCGATTAGACGGAGAAGGAGAGAGCGCAAGGGAGAGGGGAAACAAAGGCAGGTGAAAGAAGCGTGCCCTTGGAAAAGCTTCCCGCCACGGGCCATATGATTATACCCCATGGTTTACTGTGCAGTATTTTTCTGTTAGGATAAGTGGAAAAGAGGAAAAGTGGAAAGGCGCAATGCAACTTACTGTACTGATACTGCAACTTTGATACCAATTCTCATTATACTTTCCTTAGAAAGCTAAGCCTTATTATAATTTTTTTCGCCTAAGATGGTCTCATAAAAGTGTAGTAGTTTATTTGCTTTATTTCCTATATGACAAGTAGTGCACATTTCTATACAGTTTAATGCACAATTACTGCTTATTTGCTGAATTGAACACATTGGGGGAGAATGTGGATTTTATATTGTGTATTTTCTGGGGGGTTTTTTTCAGTGTGTTAAAATAAAAACTAAAATTAATAAAATTATGACACAACATATAAAAGTAAAGTAAAGTCATTCTAAAGTAAAGGAGATCTAGGGCTGGGAAAATGAAAGATATTTTATTATTAATCACATCATGCTAAGTGAAAGTAAAAGACATTCAACAATTGCCCCATATAAATTCCCATCGATTTCCAATTTTCATCAATTTGCCACCTGAGGTGCCAATTTTTTGCCTATTCTTTCATAGACTAAAACTGATGTTTAGTTTTTTTTTTTTTACAGTAGGAATTGCATATGAATATGAATTAAAATAAGCATATAACAGCATCTAATAATGGGAAGCCTTATAAGCAGCCATTCACTGCTGGCTATTCCCATGAGGCGCCTGCATTATTTGTGTCAGTTTGATGTTTTTAATGTTAATTTTGTTTATCTACCCTGTAGGCATTAGATTTCTTTCCATTCTTAACCCCAGCTTAAAAAATTCATTCAAGAACAGGGTGGCATGGCCTTAGGCTGGCTAGGCCACTCATCTACAATACTCAAAAGACACACTGCGATGCTATTTATCACAATAACAACATATCATTTATCGCTATAATTTATCGTTATTGCAAACATGGTGAAAGTTCTCCTCGATCAGTAACAGCTTTAAACTAGGAGAAGGGAGGGTAGATTTTTTTTAGATGACTCTTTTATTCAGAGAGGAAATCTCCTTCATGTCAAAGGCTGTTGAGCCAACTATCCCCAGCTAATTTTACCATACAAGTGGCTGAGACCTTTGAAGAAGGATTTTCATTTCAGAAGAGTTACAGAACCATACAGTCCAATCAGACGATCTTACATATGTTCTTGTACAGACCACAGCCCTGCTGTTCAAGCCAATCAGTACGAAGAGCAGACCTCTAGCACCATCAAAGGAATCCACCAACATTATCACTTACAGTACTCAGGTAAGTATCGGCATCTGACCTATATTTCAACTGGGCCATGAAATCAGACGATATAAAGGCAGGTCCACAGATTTATCATATCAGTACAACCACCCAAGTCATTCTCACCCAAAACTATTGGACCCTGTTTCATTTTTGACCATACAAAATTGTATCTGCTGATGTTAATGGTTATCGGAGTTTGTAGCTTTTTAGTCTTGGTAACAGTGATGTATTTATCATATCAGTCTTGCCCTACAATCGAAAAAAATGAATGTGTTTGGTTTCATCACTCTAGTTTGGAGCACAAAAAAGCCAGGTAAGGTATTCGGTAAAACCTCACTGAACACCTTACAATACTCAGATGCAAGACAGATTATAAATTAAGGGAAAATGTCCAAAGTGGTTTAGTAAGTGGCCACTATGAACCTGCTGTTTTAATGATGGTTTATGACATCTACAACTTCCAAATCAGGTACTCTACTGAGTCAATCTGGTGTGTCCATGTTTTTGTGACCATGTTTTTACCAGATCTGTGTCTCTGATGTGCTTTCACCTTTATACTGAGGTGTTGATGTATTGCAACTTCGATGATACCCTGCTGTATGAAGCTGGACTGACGGTTCCTCCTAATACAGTCTGACCACTCCTTGTTCTGATGGTCTCAGTCTGCTGATGAATAGCTGCTCTTTTGTTCTTGCTTTTATATTGAACTAATGGACGAGTGCCACATTGACTGTGTGTGCTTGCACACAGTTGTGGCCAGTACCACAATTTCCAGATACAACCAATGCCTTTTCTATAGATATCAGTGTAGCTGTCACTGTAGTTACTGTTCTAGCCTGATTCAAAACCAAGGTCAACTGACCCTGCTCTGCATTTGAATACATGCCACAGAGCATGAAAGGATGTCAACTGCTTCATTGTATCATGTAGTACACCTGTCTGGAGTCGGCATTTGTTATGTTTCTCCACTCATTTATTCAGGTTTTCCCTTAATTTGTCACTCACGTGTACAAGGCTGTGATTCATGACACCAATAAAAGAACATCAATCAAAAAGTCTAACTGACTTGTCTTGTTTTGTAATGAGCGCATAAATCTAAATAAAATTGCTTATTGGTGATGATTCTTGTAACACGGCTAGTTGTTTTCAGACTCTGAGCTATGTACTGTACGTGTGAAGGCAAAATAAGTACAGGACGGAAGTTGAGCTTGTTTCAGATGAAAAAGCAGGCAGCTCAAGGCCCAGGGGATAACATTCTACATGGAACAGCAACTCCCACCTTAAGCACAGAGCATGGTTAATAATACCGACACATGTGAGATTAGAGGTATGGGTCCCTGTAATGAGAATAATAATCAAAAGCTGTCTCTTGCACAGCATGATGGAAAAACGGAAAGAAAAGGGAAAGGAAACACTCCTCCACTTCTCTTTTTCCATAGAAGCCCACCCACTTAATTCAAATAGAACATCCGCAGAAAAAACCTGATTTACTACATCCAGCCAGAGAGTGTCTGTACTTTTTTCATCATGGCCCAGCTTTCCTGGTGCTGTTCATATGATTTATTTCATTTTATACAAGTGGGCAAGGCATGAAAAGGGCTGACTGGATCGCAACTTAGACATTTTTACAATTACATGTGACATCTGACGGAGTAGCGAATGTAGCCTGTCGCTATAGGTTATATAAGTCATTGCATAACTATTGATTCTATTAATACAGCTGTCAAAAACAAATAAAAGGTATATTTGGTTTTTTTCATTTTTATTTGTCTACAGCTGTTACAGCCTTGCCCCATCAAGTTTTACTCTTTTCTATCTCGCCTTGTTCTGTTTCGCCACTTTCTTAAACGCCTTTATTTTCATGTTCCATGTGGCTCCTGTTTTTGTTTTGATGCTCTCTGCCTTTGTTTTCCCTGCTCCTCGTGGTTTTTGATTCAGTTTTCATCCCTGGCTCGACCCTGTATTGCCTTCCTGTTTAGTATTTTCACATGTCCATTTGTAACCCCCATCTTGTTCTTGCTGTTCTGTGTTTTCCTGGCTATATACCCCTGCCTTCGTATTTGTTTTGTTGGTCCGCTATGGCCTTTACCCTGGTTCCTGTCATGTTTTTTTTTCCTGCGTTCCCCTGAGGTTCTAGTCATGTTTTCTCCCTTGTTTATTTCCTCCATCATCTCTCCCATTACTCGTGCTCTCTGTTTTTCCTGGTTGTGTTTCCTGGTTTGCTAATTATTTGGTTCCACTTTTTTATCCATTTTATATCATTTGTGTTTTTCCAGTCCTCCCTTCTCCCTGTTTCAACACCATTTGAAGCATTTGAGCATTTGATTTGACCAATACTAAAATTACTTGGAAAAAAGCTCTTCGTATTAACACACAATAAAAGTCAGGAATACGTTGCCCTCTCCTGCAAAGTTCCTTTTTTTTGAAGACATAGCAGTGATACGTAAAAATGAATGTGTGCCAGAAATGTATGTAACTGGCTTCTTTTATGGATCCTTCTTTGTTTCTTACTGTAAAAAAAGAATTAGGAAAAGTATTATCAGCAAACCTTCAATGAATCAGTTCCACAAAATCCACTGCATAAAATCAAATGTGGGGTACGAAAATGTGCTTGAAATAAGCAGCAATATCTAGTTCTTAACATCTCCCCTAAAATAAAAATATTCAGTGCATTAAACTCCACACTCAAACCAAGTCTCAGATTACAATACAGTCTAACCAAGAAACTTAGATAAGAGGAATATCCGCTGCCCGTGTTTTGTGCATCGGAGAATATATGATGCTTCTTTCATTATCTTCTCCTTTTCATTGTTTTTTTTATTATGTGCCAAGCATTAAAATAAAGTAACATTTCTAAGGGAGACTATGAAAAGTAATTGGTCTTGTAATAAACATGGGCATCTTACAGAGGTTTTCAGATTTATCACAAAAAAATAATATGATTGATTGCCTGAGAAATGAGAATGTATGAGATAAATAATATTTTGTTTGTTGCAGGAAAAGAAAAATGTGTAGGAAAATAAACTATTCTGTAAACTGCTAATGAATCCCTTTCATCAAGAGGGTAAATTTAATCAAGTTTTTCTTTTTTTCAAGTAATGTACTGTAATCCAGCGACTAAGAGACGAATGTGATTTTTTAAAAATAGGGTAAACCTACAGAAAGTCTTTGTGTTTTTAGTTGCAATAAGGTGAGAGGGAATGGATGATAATGTCACTGACTGGACTTCCCGTTGTGTTTTTCATCATCACCTCCAGCTATTCCTCTAAACTTGCTAGACTTTTATAAAAAGTTCAGTTCGAGGGTTGAGTGGTATACCACCTCGTTTGAATATCTTAACAGTATTTGTGGTTCAATCATGACACATCAGCTGTTTCGGGTCTTGATCAATGTAATAAACTGCCAGACAAATGAATTTGGAGCTTGATTAATTCATATCAACAAGTGATCAGTATCTATGAAATGAGTGGAATGAACTGCTGGTCATGCATCTGCCATCTCCAACCAGCACAGTACAGGTTGGATTTTGAAAGCCAATGCGTAGAGGAGTCACCTCTGATGGACCCAGAAGGTTGGATACTTGCCTCTGGACCAAGGAGTCATGGGTTCGAAACCTACCTCCAGTATCCCACCTCTGGGTTCCTGAGCAAGAGCCCAAGTTGCTTCAGGGAGACTGCCCCCTTTAGTTAGGGAATGGAAGTCGCTTTGGATAAAAGGGTCTGATAAATGCTGTAAATGTAAACGAGCTGTTGGATTTTTAGATATATTAGTGCTTGTACTCCAATCAGGTCAATTATACTGGTTGAATTCTGACTACCTGATGCTCCCCTGATACAATTTAAGGGGAAGGCTCAAATTTGAGGAGTCAAGTGATTGCTTTCTTGTTATTTTCTGCTTTACAAACTGTCACAAACAGTTTTGGATCACTTGACATGCAGTCTGTGTATTTTGGATCTGGAAAAGAATCAAAATTAGCAAGAACAGACAGGGACCTGTTATGTTATGTCTCTTTATCCATTAGACGCCCATCCACAATCTGGGAGGACACAGAATCACAGTGTGATTCATTCCAGAACATTTGGACATGAGCACGAGTTACTGCCAATGGTGCTCAGGCACAGACAACACGTGTGCTGACAAGCATCATTTTTTTATAAGAGTGTGCCACTGAGACCAAGCACAACATTTTGTTTTCAATCATAAGCCGTTCTGGAACAGCTCTCAGGAGTAAAACTGCAATCCACAGCACAATGAGACCCAAACAAAATGCCTCAGTTGCTGCATTCCACTTTGGTTTGTTTCCTTCTTGCTTTGGCTTCCTGTATTTTACAGCTACATTCTGAAATATAAATGGTTCTTTGCTGTTTCTAAAGAACCGACCAATGGATGGTTCTTTAAAGAAAGTCTGTCACATCTGTAGCACACACCTGTGAAAATCACACCTGCCATTGACTTCTATTGTCCATGTAATTTTCTGTTTTGAAACTGACTATTATGAAACTGTTCCTTAAAAGAGCAATTTGTTCATTATGGAGCAAATGAAAACTTATTTGTCGTCTCATGTTATTTATTTCCCAGCAGGGTTAGGGTTAGGATTTGGGCCAAGGTTAGGGTAAGGACCATGATCAGGATAAACTTTAGACTTTGTATTGAGGTTAATGCCAGGGATATGAGGACCAGGTAAGAGTTAAGTTTAGGTGTAGGGTTGAGATTAAGGTTAAATCTGGGGACATGGTGAGGGTTGTAAGGAACCTTCATTGGTAGGATGTTTTGACCAAAAATGGTTTAAATACCTTAGAATGTTCAAATTTGGTAGAAAAAACACTAAACTCTAGACGGCTCTGCCTAGAATCGACCCTTTGCTGTTAAGCACTGGTACTGGTTCTCTAAACAAATCTGCTGTTCAGCCTCCTCAGTTTGACCTGAGACACGAGACATTCCCCAAGACAAAAACACTGATGTCAGCCATATTGGCTATCGGCAAATTGATTTAGTAAAATGAATAAACATTATTAGTTGTGGACTGAGTGAGGCAAATAGTGTCCGTACAGAAAGTGCTTGCCAGTGCAAACAGAGAAAGAGTGTACATGTTGGACAGAGCTCCCCTATTGCTTTTGCTGAAACTAACACTTGTAGATCAGTGTTTATACAAAACATTTTTGGTGGGCTGCACTAAAAATTATTATAAGGTGAGGGAGAAACTCCTTTTAAAGACTAGTCATTATCCCCTGCTACGGCACCTCACTACTCTGCCCACAAAACAATACTTTAGCCTGTACACCAGCTGCATGGAGCATGCAGGGCAGCAGTTTCATACAGGGATGGTAGGTATTAACGGCCCAGTTGGACTTAGCCCTCCATCTACTTCAAAGAACAAAAGACATCAAAATATGGTTGCATTTTTGGCATCAGCATGGTTCATTTGCTTTGGTTTTTAGAAGATTATTTTGGATTTCTGTGGATCTACAAACAAAAGCACCACCAGCAGGTAGTGAGAAATGTGATTTGGTTAAGATGAAGCTAATTCACTTCAGGTCAAGTTAGACTGACTGAACAGCTATCCAGCCAATCACAGACACCACATTGTATATTAAAACCGGATATTAGTTCCACACTGTTTATGTAAAGGACATGCAGGACTGTATTATTTGGTATTTTTCCAAAGGGGAAATTACTCGCCCCCATTTTCACTGCTGACTAGCAGGAACATTGTTATATTTTATATTTTGTATAGTGCTGGTTTACTGAATCCTTTTGTAATTTGAAGGGTCTTTCAAATGTAGTGCTACAGAGTATGAGCTATTGTTTTTTAGCCCTCCCACCCAATATTATGACTAGCTGCCACTGGCATCACAGCCCCCTACTCAGCCACTCCCCCCCTTTACAAAAACACCTAGAATTTTTTTTTTATGTCAGGTACAGTACATTTTTTGCCCTTGCTAGAAGTTGCTAGAGACTGGAAATAGTGCCGTGGACACTGAAGAGTAATGGAAGCTTGTCTAGACACAAGTTAGCTTATGTGGTCTTCCTTAAATAGTGAACAGTGCAGTGGTTAATTTACATTACGGCATTTTATCCAAAGCGGCTTCCATTCCCTAACCACAGCGGGCAGTCTCCCTGGAGCAACTTGGGGTTAAGGGTCTTGCTCAGGAACCCAGTGGTGTGTTGAAGGTAGGATTCGAACACATGACCTCTTGGTCCAGAGGCAAGTATCCTACCCACTAGACAACCAGGCTGGTTTATAAGGTTTATATGGAATCTGGCAGTAAACACAGTCATCACTACAACATTTACTTTTCAGGAAACAGGAAAACATGAACACAGACTGCCAAATACTTAAGACACTTACCCTACATTGGCATTTACAGGTCTTACCTGATGGGGTTCCATACATATTTTGGTTTTAGGCTGAGGTTAAAATTAGAGTTTATTAGCTATTTGCTGAAAGTTCAAGGTAATCATGCATCTTTACAGCTACTATCCATTACAAAGTCCATTATAAAAATACCGAAAAAGCGTTACCGCATTAGCTCACAAGATTGACACAAACATTCTTAACAGGCAGAAAGAGTCCCTAAGTGTGAGGCAACAATGCCCTGACTCTGTGGAGTCTGTTAATTATCTTCCACTGGCAGAACCATTGCCTCATTAAAACAATTAAAACTCCAGTAGCTGACACATCACGCCTCCAGGAATGGATAGTCAACGAACTTCAGCTGTTAATGGGCCCTGCCCAGGCTTGAAGAGCCAGCTCCAGTTTTTATTTGTGGTCATAGATAGACTTGTTGCTCTCACTTTATTCTATAACTTCACATTTCATGTCTTGTTATATTACCATGCTTCTTTTAGGTTACGAAGCAGTTTTTTAGCATAGTCTATAAAAAGCCTAGGGCTGTCACCACTGATTATACTAATAATCAGATAATCTACCGTTTTTTTATCTAACAATTATTTATTTAATACTGAAATACCCAAACTGAATAACAATTTCAGAGATGTGAAGATTTCTTTCACAGATAATCATCATGCAGATCATGCAAACTGCTAACTAGTCATTGATTTTCACTAAGATGGTAGATTTTTGTCAACAGTTTTAACTGATTCATCATTGCAGGTCTACAACTCATTTCCAAGTCTTGACTTCTCTCTCCCCAAACAATTTATTATTCATGCCATTTCTTCCTCACACCACTTTCCTTCCCTTCACCTTCCTTCACTAGTTTTGTTATTCACTATCTCTACATTCCTCTGCACTATATCCCTGTTCCACTCAGCATTCCTGCTTGGTTTTTGCCTTTTCTCCCATTTCTCTGTTCCTCCAGCTTTATGCTGTGGTCTGCATGTCTGACGGGAAATCAAAGGGAATAAGGGCCACTGGTTCTGAGAGGCTTTCATGTTCCACTTCCTGGGTTTTTCATAGCCAGAGCTGGACTTAGAAGAACATTGTCTTCTCTTGCGTGCAAGAGACCGTGCCCCAAACCACGACCAACATTGTGGAGTACAGGGAGAAACAGTGAGCCCCAAAGCTAGCATCCATCCTTATCAGGCACTGTTCAGCCAATGTGTTCAGACAGTATGACTTGCGTCTGCTGGATACTTGGGGTTTTTCAACAAAGCCCGTATGCTCTACTCTGCCTCACTCATTTTCTTTCCAAACCAGCACCAAAAACAAAACTATAAAAACTGCAAGACAGAACTGATATTGACAGTCACCCCAAATCTCTATCGGTAATTGGCTGATATATAAAGTCATGTGCAAACATATTATGTGTGGAAGTGGGTTGTTGTTGGTAAAAACACTAACATTTGAAACAATACAAATAACTACTAATTCAGTGTAACAATATGTTTGTTATTCTTACTGTTGTTTGAAATCCACCACAGACTCAGATCATATAAATGAAATCAGTGCCTCCTGATTTAATTTAATGAATGATTGATTAGCTAAAACAAGCATTGGATGGCAAATGCAAATACTGGCCTTCCTCCAAGAGAGCTCTGGAAATGGCAACCTTCTGATATACACTAGACCTGAATGAACAAAACTTTGTACCTCCAATAGGAAAGAATATCCACTTATAATGAAAGATAATGTATTTTTTTTCCCACATTTTGGACCATTTCTACTGGTCCATTCATTATGAAAACAATGTTGCTATACCTTGCCAAAAGGTGTCATATTAACATTTTCATTTAGCCTGCGAGGCTTGTACAGTGCCGGCTCCAGGTAAAGAGTAAAAACATTGTTTTTGTAATTGTTTCCCTCCGTGTTTAGTGCAGCCCTACAAAATGCTGCCAGAAATCATTAGCAGTCATGAAGCTTTGAAAGGCGTCTCGCGCCATGGCTGGACTCACGTTACTTAAAGGAGCAAGTGCCAGACAAAACCCCCAACATTTGCTTTCCACTGGAAGTGAGCTCCTTAAGCATGAGAGGACCAAAACAAACCAGTGAATGATAATGTTGTATCATTTTTGTTTTTCATTTAGCTGTTTTTACATATTATTATGATTTTTATTATTATTATTATTATAATCATTTTTTAAACAAAATAAACTGTTTTCAGCTTCTCTTTAAATAAAGTCTGACTTGATTACTATTGAAGTTAGTCAGTAGGTGACAAGGTTGGCCTCAGCTTCTCCCTATAGAACGTAGAAGGAAAATGATCAGCCACAACATTCAAAGCACAGACAAGTGAAGTGAATTATATTGATTATCTTGTTACAACAGCTTTTAAGGGGTGAGATATATTAGGCAGTAAGTCAACTGTCAGTTCTTGAAGTTGATGGGTTAGAAGTAGGAAAAATGGGCGAGTGTAAGGATCTGACAAGGGTCAAATTGTGAGGGCTAGACGACTGGGTTTGAGCATCTCTAAAACAGCAGAGAGTCTTGTTGGGCGTTCATGGTATGCAGTGGTTAGAAGCTACTAAAAGTGGCCCAAGGAAGGACAACCAGTGAACCTGCAAAAGGGTCATGGGCACCCAAGGTGCACTGATGTGTGTCGGGAGGGAAGGTTAGCTGAAAATAGTTTTATGCTGGATGTGATCCAAAGTTGTCAGAACATACAGTGCGTCACAGCTTGCTGCGTGAGGGAATTCTTAGCTGCAGGTCGGTCGCAGTGTCCATACCGACACCTGTCTTCTTGCAGAAGTGTCTGAGCATGTACACATGAGAAGTAGATGGAGCTCTGAGCAATGAAAGAAAGTGGTATGGTCTGATCAATGTTTTCTTTTACATCATGTGGATGGTCGGGTGCATGTGGCTGACTTACCAGCGGAAGAGGTGGCACCAGGATGCACTATAGGAAGAAGGCAAGCCAGCAGAGGCAGTGTGATGCTATGGACAATGATCTGCTGGGAAAACCTGGATTCTTGTATTCTGTAGACATTGTTTGATGCAAACCAAACACTGTGGCAGATACATTCCTTCTTGGCAACATTATGCCCTAATGGTAGTGGTACCTTTCAGCAGGATAATGCACCCTGTCACACTGCAACACTGCAAACATTGTTCAATCCGATCAAGCATCTGTGAGAAATGCTGTGCAAACTAGTTCAATCTTTGAATGGTCCACCTCGCAACATATAAAGAAAACAAAGAAAAAAATATTAAATTAATAACAACAATACTAATACCAGTAATAATAATAATAATAATAGCAATAATAACAACAACAATGATAATAACACCAATAATAACAACAACAACAACAATCATATCAAGAAAATAAGAGCATCTCGGTTCAAATTATATCTAAGTAGTTATCTAACTAATGTATGTCACAAAACCAAACAATACAGAAAGGCAGTCTTTGAAACTGCCTTATTTTTGAAACAGCTGAAAGTTGATTACTATACTTGAGACACATTAATGACTAAGTTTGAAGAGGAATAGAAGGACAAACTGCTCCAGTACCTGCTCCAGGAAAAAATAAAAAAGAAATAATCAAACGTTAAGATCTTAAACAAGGACTGTAGATGCACTGCACTAGTGAAATACATGGATGTATGCTCTTAAAGGTCCCTAAATGGTTTTTGGCATCTGAACTATTGAAAAGGAAAGCCTTTACTCTTGAAAGAGCCATTAGACTTCTACAGAATTAGCCTGATCTGAGGAATACTAAAAATCAAATAGCCACACCATGGCCATTTTATCCCACATGATTTTTTTACTGTGGTCCCATAAAGTGGCCACTGCCTGTCCTTCTTTTATGACAGCCCTCACCGAGCTAGTGGATGTGATTTATTGTAATTAGGGTTTGGAGATCAGAGCACAAGGACAGCTTTGTCTAGCAGCAAGCCTGGCTGCTGCTGAAATGGCCCATTTGGAAATGTCCACTTTATGTTCCATCCTTACTCTGTAGAAACCTTGCTGATTTGATTTGCCTCAAATGTGTAATTTGTGACCTGTTGCCCCCTTATTCCATTTGATTTGATGCTGTGCTCTTCAGAGAACAAAGAAGCTAAATTTGAGGAAAATAACTGTGGGAGCGTTGCAGCCATTGCAGATACTGCATCCAATTAAGGGGCAGATCAGGTGTGTTCTCAGGCTGTACTGAGTACTATACATAGAAACTGCCCAAAAACTCAACTCTGAGTTGATTAGGTCTGGCATCTGGAAATCTTGGCTTAACAGACATGGAGTGACTGCTGTCCGCATGAATAGATCAATCTCAAGGATAACTAAGACCAGTGTTAGGCAAAAATGGGCCTGGTCCATAGTCTCAGGCTGAAAGATGGGTCATCTCCATGTTGTGATGCAAGCCCATGTAAGCTTGTGTATTTAAATACTATTTCCATTCAACATCCTAGACGAATTAAAAATCACATTTGCGTCATTAGCACAGCTATTGTAATCACAGATTCAAGGGAGCTTGAGCAAAGGCAACAATGCATGTAAAGAGTAGATTTTGGCAAGAAGCCTTATTACCAAGGCAACAAATCTGTTAAACACCCAGCTGATTAAAACCTTTGAGCGAGACTGCCTTTTTTCAGTGGCACCAAAAGTACAGCTAAATTGCGTCTTAGAGATAAAGATAAAGAACGTTTTAGCCATCGGACAAACGCACACAATAGCCCAACTATGGTAGTTCTTACTATCTAAGAACGTATATCGAACTGGGCCATTGATAAAACTTTACTGAGCCTTTAACAACAAAAGTATGCTGTTGGAACAAGAACTTGTATCCTGAAATCTGGTCTGTTTTTAGTCTAACACGATTTGAAAAAGAGAAATCATTTACACTATGTCAAATTTCATAATCAATGAACCAACACAAATGGTTTAAAATGACTTTAAATGAATCCGAATCTGAAAACTTTATTGATCGCAGAGGAAATAGCTCAGGCTATGAGTGTACAGTCACACAGAGACAAGACCAGGATAAATATAAACATAATGTCAAAAAAAAATTCTCCAGGAAATACTTTGTACTATGTGTGCTATGTAATATGCACAAAATGCTTGTTGCATTAACTTGCACTGAAACATAAAAGGTTTCATTCCAGCATGAAATCTTATCGAAGGCTTCTGAGCTTATCTTTTTTTTTTCCAATTTGCTATTTCAGTACTGCTGAAAGCCTATGCATAATTTGTTATTGTTTATGTAAGAACATGATTACTGTTTGGCCATAATCAGAATTCTTCTTTTAACTTTAACAGTCTTATCATTTGTGCTTGGGTGTTTATACTCTTGCTTGAGACAATGTGTTTTTTTTTATACCAGCTGAACCAGGTGGTCTACAGGCATATGCATAAAGTACAAGGCCAATTATAGCAATTGCAGTATATCCTGTGGTAACAATGGGTGGTAACAATTTGTTTTGCATAGGTACCACAAGTACAGGTGTGCATATCATCTGTGGCAACACTACATAGATAATTTTGAGTACTTATCCAGCATTATATCTGACATAACTCCAACGTAATGCACCATTTGATGTTGGTCTTTGTCGTGTTGCTCTAGAGAACCTAAGTAAGAGCCACATAAACATGGCTGATGTCTAAGATCATTGGTTTTTTGAAGTTTGTGAACCAGCATAGCAGTGCTGTCAAAGTTGGTGGTTAAAAAAAAAAAGAATAAAATTAGATCATGTCATAAATAGCTTACATTCAAAGAGCTGTGCAGTTTAAGTACGTATTCTCTTTTTTTATATTATTGAGTATTTTCTCATGGTTGTACTGACGATGCCCGTAATGCTCTCAAAAAGCATCTCGTGATGTCATTTTTTATGATAACTATGAATAATGAATAATGAATCCTTTTCATATTGATACAACAATACTGTTCAGAAAATCATGATATCTTCCCCAAAATATAGCAATTATGTCATATCACAGCAAATATGTCATATCATATACCCCAGAACAACACCAGCTTGTTTTATAGTAATAAATACAGTTCGCTCTGTATTATATGTGCGGAGCCTCAGACAGTCTCACACAGACATCCACCACTGCAGTTTGACATCACCTTGATGTCTACCTGAGTTCCATCACTGGCCCTGCTGAAACAGTAGGACATCATTACAGCTGCTCCGCTGCAGAGACAGAGCGAGAAAGAACGGCAGTGTCAGGCAGAGAGAGGGCCTTCGGGTGCATTGTGGAGACCAAATGGGCCAAGTATGAACTGTTATTGGCTTTTTCCCAGCAGAGCAATTCCAGGACAAAACGCTCTCACAGTGAGTTAGTCTCTCAATTTCTCTATTTCACCCCAACAAAGGCAACGAGCTTTGCACGCCGGCAATGACACTCCTAAGACCCAAATTCTTCCTCCGATTCATCTTAATTTGGCAAGGAGGAGTCGAAGCACAGACACCTTGGCAAGTCACTGTCTTCAATGCGCTAGCGAGTTTAATGCACCCGACTTGATTAAGGAAGCAGTTCCAAACTTGAGCGCCTACTGCCAAGAATCCACAGCACACCAAAACACAATTGTTTTCTGGAGCACCACTACACTTCTTTTTCCTCCCTAACAAGCAAGCAAAAAAATTACACTTACACATCCCATGTATCAATTCACTTAAAAGCTGAGAATATACTGTAGCGTGTTGTTATGTATCTACATACTTACAAAGTGAATCACATTTGCCGTTGACTCGCGAGTTCCAGTCTGTAACTTTTCTTTCTGCTGACTTTTTCCTTTTGACAAAAGCAAGTCCAGTTTTTGTCGGAATAAAACGATAACTTCACATCAAATGCAAATCAGAATCAAATCTCCTGTCTTATTAGACATTAAAATTTTGGTCCGAACCCAAAGATAGCCACAGAATCTTCTCTTCAAAACTGACTCAACAAGACACACAGCATCTTGATTTGCCTCTAAACTGTTCCCAAACATGCCAAAATTCTGTCCAAGCTTGACCCAAACTGACCCAAGAACAACAAAATGTTGTCAGAAACTGACCTGAATTGGCTTATCATGAAAACTGCCAATGGCAGGTGACAATAACAGCGATTATTAGACCATTAGAATGTCTCTATAAATTTGATTGAGTGAGAATAAATAATGAATCGCACCATGCTTTTGTTTTCACTTGCCACCTCTGTAACTTCTAACGTTTATACGGTGAAGATCTTGGTGAAGCTCCGAAATCAGTTCTGTCTCTGTCATGCTGGCTGGAAGCCAAAACAGAGTGAAACCTCTCCTAGGACTAATGCTGTGGCCCTGCAAGATGCAAGAGAGAACAGTCTTGGCTGATTAAGACAGAGTGGCAGGTACATCCCACAAGCTGTCACCAATAACTCCTCCACCTGACTGTAAGTCCTTCCTTTATGCATTAAACATGCCTGTTTATGCCCATTTGGAAGCATTTAGGATGGCTGCTCATGCTTAAAGGTGATCTGGCAGGTATAATCACATTTATGCTACCTCATTTGATCACAATTAGCTTCCATGCTACATCCAGGAGAGAGGTAGGACAGATACTTAAGGAATACTCCAGTGTTTTTCATCCTAATCTCTATGTGCTGCATATCTAACAGTCAATTACAATGTGACCAAATGGTTCTAGGGTTAAGCCAATGGTTCTATGTAGATCCGTAAACACTCAGTGAACCATCTGAATGCATTAAAGGTCTTTTGGTTGGGTGGTTCCTAGAGATTCCTCTCTATGATGGAAAGTCTTTGTAAATGGTTCTCAAAAGAACTTTTGGAAATCTGAAAGAACCTATTTTGAACCTAATACATAATAGATGCTAGTGGGAAGCTGCTGAAATGTGTGAATAAATATACCTAGAATATATTGTACTATTTCAGTTGGAAAAGCTTTGTAGTGCAAAACCTTCTTTTGTCAAAATGTGGGATTGTAAAGTGTATATTTCATTTGCAAGTAATTTTGTAAGCATATATAAGTTCACTTCGTATCATGTTATGTTTTTTTATAATGTCTTTAAGCTAACATTGGCATGGTGGCAAAATAGTTTCCAAAATGCAGAGCTTTGATCGGGGGTTGTTTTTTTACCACCATGGAAACCACACAAATGCATAGGGCTCCAGAGGTTAGGGGGCTGACCAGCAGGAAGGGCATAATCACAGCTACGGCCGAGTGGAAACCACAATGGTTCAGTTCTGACCGCAGAAAAAAGCCCAACCTGGTAATGAAAAAAAAATTCAATGTCTTTGATTGGATATCTCTGATTTGGCCCCAAAAGTACAACAACTGTCCTTGAACAATACAGTTCAGTTTCATTTTAACTTAATAGTAAAACTAAATTGCTACTTAAATTCAATACAAAGCTCGGCAAGTTTACATTAATAACTGTGTGCACAGGTAAATACCTCAAAATGATTCTCTGTGGTAAAGGAGCACATAATAAAGATGTATCATGATTAGATACTGGAATAAAAAACTGGAATGTTCTTTTAATACACAAGGCTTGTTGCATGCCTGATTTCAGACAGGCCTTTCAGACTGAGGAAATGTGAGCATATGGAGGTGAGGCTTTTATAGATGAAAGCTGTCATTTTATGAAGTGCTCTTTTAGTGCTAAATTATGTGTCATTTTGGCAGGTGTGGGGG
>JBBPCY010000082.1:17693988-17716281 GCA_037974405.1 Brachyalestes nurse | reverse complement strand
GGTCTTCTTGGTGAAGTTGTTAATCACTCTGTCATGCCAGCAGGGATTTTTTTCCAAGGATTTCACCAGTGCCCAGCTTGGCTAGGTGGTGGGGATCGCTAGCAAGCGGTCAAGCTAACAAGCTAATGCCTTTCCTTCTGTGCACTCGTAATTTATGAAATAAAAAGAAATATTATGTTACACGTTTTGTTATAAGCTTCAGTCTCACACTCAAGGTCCGTGCTCTGTACAGAAAATGGAATGAAGTGTGATGGATGATGGAACAATGGAACAAAGGCGATGATTGGCCACAATTTATGTCAGTCATTTTGAAGCAGAGAACTACCCAATCACAGTAGGCAGTCACCTGTTTCACGGGTGGGACTTATTTACCATTAGAATACATTGAAACCTGGAAAAACCACGAGCCCCGGTGGTCTGAGAAGATTTACACTGGAATGAATGGAGCGTCAGTGAGACATGTTTCACTGAAATTCTGTGTTTCACCGCGGTTGGGGGTGGCGCTGTTTCACGTTTTTGACCAGAGACGCTATTGAGGAGCTGAAATTAGGAGAGCAACCTTATTTTTATGAGCAATTTTTTAGTTATGAAGTTTTTTTGTATTATTTTTCTTGGTGAAACATTGTTTCACCTGTAGTCTTATAGAAACCGCCACTCTATACACTGAAGACTGTCCTTAGGAAGAGAATACGGGATCAGAATTGCTGAAGCTGATTTCTAGTGATAGGGGCTGCAGAAAGCTTCATGATCCATCATTTACTCAGAGTCAATAAACTGCTCTTGGACATTAGCTGGACCATGGCCAGCTTTAGAGGACATCTCCTCAATAAAACCTGAAACACGCCACTCTATATATTTTTTGAGCTTACTGCATCATCTGACACATGTACTATATTTACTTTCCTGATGCAGTCCTGAGGAGTATTTAAAAGAAAAGCAATTCAAAGACCCAAAGAAATGAGAATATGACAAAGCATGATTTTCATTATTTTTCATTTATTGCAAAAGGATATAACAAAAATTATCACTATTTAAAGCAAGTAAAGGCTTTAGAAATTACAAACGATTTTTTAAAATTGTATCTGTCACAGTACTGTTTGTGTATACAGTAAGCACAGAATATTAGGGATGTTCAACAGGACAGGATGGTGCAGTTACTAATTAGTACAGAACTATCCTTTCCCTGGCCGTGCACTTGGATTCACTTCACAATGCACAATCAACAGAACCATGAAAATAGATGAGGTACTCTGGAAGTTGTGCAGTGTTCACATCTTTCCCCACCCAATGCAAGATGATTCTGTAATGACTTTATCAAACATTTCCCACCATTACCACATGGAGTATATTATCTCTCTTGTAGTGGAAAGAGAGAAAGGAGATTGATTGTCAAGATTCAAGATTCAAGATTCTTTAGTGGAAGAATCTTGGAAAATAGTGGAAAAACCGCGTTGTTGTGTTTTGGTTAAAAAAAAATGCCTAAAAATGTTATAGTGTAAACCCTAAATATGCCCCTAAACATGCTCCCAGAACACTTTAATTTTATTTTAAACTCAGTTTAATGCATTACCCTTAAAGGTAAACCCGTATTTTAATTTAAAATCCCCATCGAGATATGCAACAAAAGTATTGGGACACCCGGTTTTCGGAGAATAAAACCTGATCTACTCGGGCTAAAAATACAAATGCTTGTTGGAAAGGTCTCCTGGAGATCTACCGAACTGTGGAGTTTGATGTGTCGCAGGACAAAAGTATTGGGACACCGAGCCGAGGTGAACGGGTCCCCTTGTGTGAAAAAATCCACAAAAAAGCAAAAAAGGCGGAGGATATTTGCAGTTTCCATGTTATTATGGGGATTTCCGCATAAAATTCCGGTTCTCAAAAAAAAAATCTGCATGTGACTGAATTTGCGACTCCTGATCCGCATAAAACTGGGGGATTACTGTACTGCCAGATGAAGAGAAGTGGATAGTGGACAGCAAACCAGTTTAGCTAGTGGTTTTATAATGCTAGCTGTCTGCTTCATTGCCAACTCACATTGATCCTGTTGCCTGTGCTTTTGATTATTCAACTGTGCATTTGTTCATTCAACATTCATACCCTATCCTGTAGAACATTATGTAGGTACTAATTACTTGAGGATGGAATGTACAGTGAATAAAATAAAATAAAATAAAATAAAAACCATCTAAAACCCAGCATTACTGGTTTAATTTTGCATTCTGCTGTTCCAACTTGTTCAAAAATCAGGAATATGAATTATACAAATTATTGAGTATCAAATATTGTGATCCTAAATTTTCCAATACCATCCATCCTGAGAAAAAAACAGAAATCTTCCATGGTTACAGTGATCTCACATCTCACATAGCCAGAACTGTTAACAAAGGGTGAAGACACCTTTATTTCTAGCGTCACCCCCATAACAGTAAAAAGTGCCAGAAGGATCTGTCTGTGTGATGCCACAGAAGAAATGTTTTCTAAAGCAGTGGCCTCCTTTTTGCGCCACGGACCGGGCTATACTGGTCCGCGACCCAGTGGTTGGGGACCTCTGCTCGAAAGAACCGTATAATGGATGCCATTTTGTTTAATAATTTAATAACTTAATAATGTTGTTCTCAAAAACTGTAAGAAGTTTCATATTTTATAAGGAAACAAAAACAGCAGTACAGTAAACCCCCCACATTCGCGGGTGTTACATTCCAAGAGCACGAGCGATTATTGAAAAAAGGCGAATTTGTGATGAAACGATGTCAAACGATGTAAAAATAAATACATATATTATAAATAAATTAGGTGACTGGTTTTCTTTGGACAGATTCACTGCAGTTGTTCTCCTTCAGGCACATAACGTGATGTAAAAAGAAATGAATGTAATGTGATCTGCCTGAATGTGAACACGTGTTCTTTAAGTTAATGCCAGACAGTGTAAAGCAGAACCTGACAGAAGTGATCAAATGCTTGTTCGTCGCTGAAGCAGAGAGGCAAGCTAACAGAATAAGTGTGTATGACAGCTGAGCTTAACATGAAGATACAGATGGAGATGAAGAGGCGTCTGTCACTGATCACAGCAAAGTCGCAACCATATTAAATGTGTTCGAATGTGTGATAGTCATACGAGAATCTTTTAAAAGACAGTCTTTGCAAAGAGACCTGCCGAGAGTCTGACTAGTCTTTTTAAAAAAAAAAAAAAACAGAGATGGTGGCGCAGTAGGCTTTAAGGCACAGAGTTGATTTTGCTCTGACACTCCAATTTGGCTGTTTAAGTGCTGCCTTCACAGTGCATCATGCTCATCTTGTCAAATCAGTAGCTGTCACATTTATATTTTTTACAAGGTGTGAATCAGCATATCTGTAATTTCTAGAAGGGATCAACTCACTTTATTGAACATGATTGAACAGTATGATGTGCAAAGCATCACATTTCCATATTTTATGAATGTATTCTTCTATATATTTATATTTTATGAATATTATAAAAACATATTTTATGCATTTCTCATAAATATATTGTTACATATTATTAAACTTAAACCCTTCCTGGTTGTACTGACAGACCCTAAGGCCCTCATTAGCCCCTCAATCCCTCCCATTTCACACCACATTGCTCACTAGCAGGTCAATACAGTCACAACATTTCTCATATTTCACTGCCAATATCATCCTAGTTAATCTGATAACAGAGTAACAGGGAAAATATTTTATTTGATGATAGTGCTAAAAATGGTACTAGTTATACAGCTATACATTTAAACAAATTCCATTCTGCTAATGGAATGGACATTAATGAACCTGCAGAGAGATACTACAAACAAGCAGAACTTTGACCCACATTAACCATTTTCGAAAGGAATTCATAAGGAACTATCAATGTTCCACCTACAAATGACTTCTTTTGTAGCAAATGTCATCAAGTTGGACACGTTTTAGAGAATATTAACTAAAATCTCACTCGACCAAATCAATTTAGACTAATTAGTTTTGCGTTACCAACAACTGTGCTGTTGTAGCTAATCAAATTCAAAGGCTGAATGATTGTCTAGTAGTAGTTGGTATTTTGAGCAATAGCTCAATATTCTGCCTACCATTATACTTACCATATTGTAACTGCATAGCTGCATACTGGAATTGTGACATACCTTCCTGTATATTGCAGTGCATTAGTGACCAATAAAATTGTGATTGGTCAGAGACTCATTTGTATATCATTATCTCCAATATCAGTGTGGAAAACCTATTTCACAATTACAATTATGCAGCCCTAATGCTTGTGTGTGTGTGTGTGTGTGTGTGTGTGTGTTTGTGTATTTGTGTGAGTCAAAGAGAGAAAAGAGCAGAGCTGCCACTATTTTTAGAAAATGACACTAACCAGTTGTTGCTAATGCCACTTTTACTGAGTGGTTAGCGCGCTACATATGCATGATCAGCTATGTCCATATGGCTGCCGATATATGCTTCCCTGCTCAAACACATTCTATCCAGCCATGCCTGAAAGCTACCACACACCATAGCTCAGATGGTCTCTCCTGGCCACCTGGGCCACCTCGCCTGCACCTGCTTGGCAGCTGCATGCTCCATGCTCCACTGCGCCTTTCATTCTCTCTCTCGCGCACACACACACATACACATACATACATACACACACACACACACACACACACACACACACACACACACACACACTGCTACCCAGACGGGCCCCACGGCAACAAAGCACTGTCCATTAACACCCGGCATGGCCCTGTGGCCTCGGTGGTCAGCCGTTACATGCTGCTCCACGTGCCTCTGCAGATGTTCACCATCCTTCAGCAGGTGAGGTCTGATAACAAGCATGGCTGACTTTACCATGTACCATTCTGTCAGCCTACCTTAACAGGGAAGGTTCACCTGAGGGTTATGTTCACATTTAACAACACATGTACAGTATTGCGTGTACTACTGCCTGATGTGTGTAATATATATACATATAAACATATAATACAAAACATATGTAAAATATTCGTAGGCCAAAATCATGTGACAATGTTATCAGATAACATTCAGTGATAATTAGCAGATGCTGAGGCTTAGTACCAGTGATAAAGCACTGATAACTAATTGCTGGTTTTACATTGTAACAAACATCTCATTACAATCTATTATCTGTTACAATTATTCATGATTATTTTATTGGGCTCGCTTAATTAACCCATCCAAACAAAACTGGTTTTTAAAGAGACCTTTTTTGCTTTTTATTTTATTAATTCATGATCTTTTCCTCTTGTTATTTTTGTGTGGTTTTATTCATCAGAAACCATCCTAATTTATTATTACATTCATATTTTACAGCCTTTCTTTATACCTTTGAATTAGGCAGGTTGTTTTTCTTACTGTCTTTAAGACTGACATATGACCTTTTTATGATTGTCTGCCATGCACTGTGTGTCATTTAGAAGGCAGACTCAAGTAAAACACTAATTCTGACATCACTACTGGGAGGCAGAGCTATAGGCTGAGAGGATAGTTATCTGTACATGTCTTGTTTCTTGTGACATCACAAAGAAGTAAATTCAAAACGAGCCTTTTTTTGGTTTTGTTTTGTACATATGGCTTGTATCAACCAAGGAGTGACCACTGAATAGGCAGTTTTGAGTTTCATTTCATATCAACATAAAAACAAGTAAACCTCAGTTTTACATGATGCCCGAACTTTATTTTACCTTTAAAAAATAAATGACTAGACTTTCTACCTTGGAATGTGATCCTAAAAGCCTCTAAGCAAGCCCATAATTAAATCTCAGAACTGCAAATATTACATATTAGTTTCATTACTGAATAATTTATTGTATATATTGTATACCAAGTACTTAAATTAATAAGTAAAAATTTTGCCTGTATTAAAGCATCTAAAGTGCTGCAATTATTGCAGTGACATGGCACTAAATTTATGAACAGAGTGCGTTGAAAGCTTATTTTATTAGTCGTTTTTGCTAGGCTTGTTATTCGAAGGCCTCTGTTGTTACAGTGCTAATAAAACAGTCTGCCGCTTTCAGCAACTCCGGACTGAGACATTAATGCGGCATGTGCGCAATAGTGAGGACGTAAAATGAATCGTGTAATTGCATTTGTGACCTCTGCAATTAGTTAATCATGAAAGCCTCCAATTAAAGTGTATAAGCAACGCTGCTCTTAGAGAACGCCGACAAGCTCTCTGAACAACACAGGACAGAGCAAAGATGCCCACTTCAAGTTTAGGATGTGTCAAGGGCTCAGGAATTTCTGTCTTTAACAGATATTATTTAAAGGTCATGCCAAACTTAAAAAAAAACGCCGCAATAATTAGTTATGATCTAAGTAATTAATTACACTGACGTTGTTTGCCTCATTTTGGCAAACATGGTACTAACCCAAAAAAGACTATCCAACAAGTAATAAGAGAAGAATTGTGTTTTTTTTTAAAGAAGGACCATCTACAGGAGGCATAGAATAATTAATGCATCCAGATGGTTTCAGTCAACCTCTGCCTTTACTAAAGAACCTTTGAAGAGCCATTATATGTCTTTGAGTATTGAAAACCACACACTACAACTGTGCAATATTCACTACACTCTGAAAATGATTTAGTCAAGTCAGTGATTTTATTCAGACCTGTGAAGAAGTAAAACGTTTCAATGCATAAATGATTATTTGCCTGGTTAACTTACTTTTGTCTATGATGCTATAAAGGATTCTTTTAAGAACCTCTTGGGAATTATAGTTCATTCTCTAGTGTAAAATAGCTTTCTTATAGAGTAATCTAAACACACACATACAAACACACAAACATAACAACACACACACACACACACACACACACACACCAGAACCATGTCAGTGTTACTGCTATGCTTAGAATACTTCTAGTACCCAGATAATACCTGCTTACTGTTGGTCCTGTGAGGGTCATGAATGGGTTAATGGGATCTAATAAATGATGCAGAGATACAGAATGACTGCAGTCTGTTAATTGTAAACTGTGAAATGCACCTGTATGGAAAATAGAGCAGATTAAACAGAAAATGAGTGTAGATATAAAGTACCTAATTGGTGTATAAGACGGACCAAAAGAGAGTGTCAGAGGAACAGAAACCATAGTATTGCTGTGTGTGCTGGGAAAATATTTGGTTTGAGCTCAGTTGTTGAGGTCAGTTATCAATCTTATCCATTTATTGTCTACTAGCATTAATCTGATATCTGTTATATCGATAATATGACTTTGAGGGCACAAAGTTCAAGGTGTGTGTGTGTATGTGTGTGTGTGTGTGAGAGAGAGAAACGAGAGTATTGAATTGAGTTCAAGGAGTTGTTATGAAGCTGGGCTTTTAATACGTCCGCACAAACAGTTCCATCAGGTGGATTACTGAGCCTCCATCGCCTCACACATCCAAAGCCAATGTATTTATCAATCTTTTGGCACCATCAGCCAGCCTAGGTGAAACAAATACAAATAAAATACAGGTAGAACCATTATGAAGTTCCTCAGCTTCAATAAACCTCAAATATTGGTCATTTCAGGGGGTTGTGAATTTGATTCTGACATTGAGAACAAATGTGCCAAATGCACATGAGCACCCCACCACCATAGAGCATGCAGCTGATAACATGACATCACACAAAGTGAGTGTGTGATGTTTCAGGATAGAATTTTTTTACAGGATTGGGTCAGATTCATCTTTTTCCCTCTTATATCTGACCCAGGTAGCTCCCAGATTCCATCTCTATTTATATTGGTGCAAAAGATTTATATTGGTGCTCTATTTATATTGGTGTAAAACTTTGGGGCTCATTGACAATGCTGACATATGGTTCTTTAGACAGTTAATTAATGAGCATGTGTTTATGATGTTTGTATTGTCACTGTTTGAGAAACCGTGCATGTGCAAAAATAAGTTACTTCATGCAGCAACATTGTATACTTTTAATTCTGTCAGTTTGTTTCGGTGCCACAAAAGCTCATATAGCAAAGAGAAAAATACTGTTACAAAGAAACGAGTGTAATGATGCAGGTTATGATCATGAAAAAAGATGTACAACATAATTTAAAAAATAACAGATAGGACCCATTCTGTAACTCAACAGTATGAGCCCTAAAAAAAACGGGAAAAGGATGATGGTTTTAACAGGAGTCTAGTTTCATTCATGTACTCTCTATCTGGACATTTAGTGACCTAGATCAGTGGTTATCAATCAGTTAATTAACAACCTTTTACTGTGTTGAAGTGGCCTTTGGGACTAATGTTGGAACGACTGATCTAGATGACTAAAAAATGGACAATACAGTAAGTACACAATAGCCCAAGTTTTCTTTTATTTATTTACTTAAACAGATAAAATAACTCAAATGATTCAAATGAATAATGGAGATTGAGAGTGTGTAAAATATATGTTATGATGAAGACATGAGGATAGTGAAAGACTGAAAGACTGTGGAGGAAGTGATTGAGAAGGTGGAAAAAAAACGTTAGCTCTCTAGAATGAAAAGTGAAATACATGAAGCGTGTTTATTACCCTCAAAGCCACTTCCATGAGTGATTACACCAGCAAGCTTCTCCACACAGGAGCTCAAAGCAGCTGCTCTAATCAAAGGAAGGTGCAGCGATTTGGCTTCAAAAACAATGCAACCAACAGCACAACAAATTACAGCTGAAAAAAATGCACACGTAATACAATTATCTCTGCAGAAGCTTTGTGTGGTATCCACAATGGGAAAGCCCATTCATCGATTTTGTTCATGAAGACACTAGGCACTATACTGCAGTCTCACAGTGTGATGTATAAATAATCCATCTCTCAGATGGTGTATTTACTGTGGAACTGGGGGTCTGTGGCTTGCGGTGCAGGAGAACCAAAACCACTACTGGGAAAATTGCATGATTTAAGAGAACGGCCATGAGGCTTACAGTCTTTAAAAACGGGGTTTCCAATGTTTTCTTGCTTACATATATGGTTCTAGCATAGAACCTAGATTTTTTAAATGGAAGATTCTAGATTTTTTAAATGGAACAGAACCATTACATTATCTTCACGATCAAATATTACATTTGCGCAAAGGATTTTTCATAGAACCATCCACTAAAAAATCCTTTGCCATTGTAAGCAATACCTGCAGTCACTGCCTTTAAAAAACTGCCTAAACATCTTCTTAGCTCCCAAAGAGTCCACTATACTTGGTCATGATGCACTTCAAATTACAGTGATAAAAGAAACAAAGAGTGGAAATGAACACCGTGCCTAATTCAACAAAAACAATTACCTGTTATGTCAGCATTAAGAAGGGCCTTAATAGAAAACCTTTATAAATAGTAGACTTTTATCTCCTCATTCATTTGAGGAGTTTCATTTCAGAGCGAGTGATCTCTAAAGGAAGCTGTTCTCTTTATGTGCCCATTCTGAAATGGAGAGTGGGACAAGGGCGGCTGCCAATGTAGCGTAGAGCTGTTATTATTACTGGTGCATGAGATGGGCCCATTTCCAGCCAATTAATAGGCACACTGCCCCACTGGGGAAAATCTGACATGGGATATGAGAGAGAGGAGGGTATGCGACGCTGCGGCAGAGGTATAGAATTACTGGAAGCAATTAGAAAAGGTAGACCTATTCACTTAAGGATATTAGATGTGGTCTACATAAGCTGTTAATCAGTCATATAATATTAAAGAAAGAAATCAAATAAAACATCCCAGAAATGGCATTTTGAACTTACATGTCAAAAAAAGCGGACTCCAGATTTTCAAGGCTAGCTACTATGGGGGCAAACTTGATAGAGCTGTTGTCTGGATAAAAAAAAAAATTGGTAGTAAGACAAAAACTGTCATCTCTTCTGTTTAGCAAACTAGACAGCTAAATCAATTTAAAGCTTACAGTAATCAAACTAAAGAACTAAAGCAGATCAGACTAGTTTGCACATCTATGATAGATTAGATAGTTTAAAGCACTGTTTAGCAAACTGTTCTTGTATTTCCTAGTCTGAGCTTGGTACTTCTCAAGGCATTTGCACTTCTCTGAAATGGTAGGTCTGATCACAGCTTGGTTATGTTATATGTCCAGAAAATTGTCACCCGGGAATCAAAACGCGAAGCTACATCATGTGTTTGTTTGAGACAACTGGAAGATGGTGGTTTAGATACAGGCATGCACAGTGATACTGGAATCATATGAGTATCAGTATAATAAGAGAAAGAAAATTACTGACATAAAACAGATTAGGTTTGACCTCTCTTTCCAACTCTCTATATGCAACGATGTATTTATTGTACTCTGGAAGATCAGACACAAACATGTTGCATACGTGCAAAAACCACTTGTGGTTATCACATTAGTTTATGTGTGATCATGTGACATGAAATGACACTTTTATGTGACTATATGTGTGGAAAAACATGTCTCTTATTCAAGATTCTGGGCTATTGTGTTCAAGGGTCTGCTCTTTATTCATTTTAATACATATGATACATATACATATACATATTTAATACACCCTGTAGATGTGACCATTACATTTCTCTGTAATGCTTTTCCAGGTAGGATTCCAATTTGTAAAAAAAAAGGTCTAAAAAACTGGAACGCAATCAGGTATGTGTTTGATCATGAGCTAAACAGGGCAGAAGATAGCCTTAATGGATTGGAATGTTCTCAGCCCCCAATTTCAATTATGAAACAAGAACGAAACGCACTTGAGGAAATGCAGCCTGGCGATCTGCTAATATTGCTGTTGCTGGAGAGAGTATCATCAGGAAATCTATAAAGACGATTCAGTTTGCTCAGCTGAGCCAATGAGGCGTGGAGCCTGGTGTTGTGACAATGGCGTCGGCTCACTTCGAGTGGGAGAAAATGGATTTCCACATACCCGTTAATACTCAGCCCCAAATTGTGAATATGTGACTGATCAGAGTGCTTTGCTGGTGCTAAAAAAAAAACAAGACAAAATTACATATCTGACTATAATATCACAGGTGTAACAGGCTTTGTTGTAATTTCATTTCACTCCACTTCACTTGTCTTCCTTTCACTTTAATTAAAACATAAAGTGGGGCCTTATAGTCACACCTGAACACACCACAGCATACAGTGTAAATGATGTACAATTATCTCTCTCCATTTAACCCATTCACCAAGTGAAGCTGAATGCTGCACCCAGGGAGCAGTGTTTGGGGACGGTACCTTCTCAAGGGAAATGACAGTTTCAGTGTTTCTTGCTTCTCTTTCGCTAAACTAAGATCACATATTCTTTAGAGACCTATCTGAGTTTGCTATCTGAGCTGAACCCAATGAAATGTGCAGGGTCAAAACATGGACACTACTTTGGAACACGTCATTCAGTGTACATAGTGTAGAATGTTTGTTTTCTGTTCGTTTTCTGTTTTACAAAATCAGGTTTATTTAGATCTAGATATATTGTGATACTGGTTTTATTTTGGTCAATTTCGGTAAATTACACATTAAAATTCAACTAATTAAAAACGACAGTTTTTGTCATAAGTGAACTTAATTTTCAAGTTCAGTCCTGAAGCATTACGCATTGAAATTGAAATGTTTCCAAATAACTGTCGCAATTATTGTTACTATTTGGTATTTAGTACATTTTATTTCTGAAAACATTTAAGATTCGGGTAAAATATCAGCTTGCGTTAAGTAAACTTGCGAAAAACTTTTTAAAATTATTTTACACGATTAAGGAGTCACTGTTGCAGGAGTCACTGTCCCACATTTCCGGTATCAAAATTAATACTTCATGCATTTCATCGAAGATAGATATTCAAATTACAGCTGAAAGAAATCACCTCTGCTGATAAGGCTCAGTGAGAGCTTTGTAATCCAAATGTCCCTGCAGATGAGTCATAATTGGGATGTGAAAACTTAACACCGCGTCTATTGGCAACCATTCCTACTACTGCCCCCCGTCTGAAGTTTTCACACCCCGCTGCGGATATCACTGCAGAAACTGGCATAGCTCTGGGCTCTGGGCCTCTGGAGTACTCTCTGCTGTGTTTAAGACTCACTGCCTTCGGCAAAAGACAGGTCCTGCCACTCACCCAAGGGGGGTGGAGCTGGCTGGAGAGAATTTGGCTTTGCTGCTGGAAAATAGTACAGTGTCAGCTGGAAGGTATTATCACAAGACAACTAAAGTGTGCAGCTTCTACATGGAAGCCTGAGGTATTTGGTATGGTGGAGTAGCTCAGGGGGACAGCTGATCTCACATATGAAGACTGTGGGTGGATTACAGATGCAGATCAAGGCTGAAAAGGATTTTCTCTGACTTTGAAATTTAGTTCAATCTTGAGCAAATTAACAAGAGCCTTCTCAGCATGGTTTCAACACCATCACCTGGTTTAAAAATACAATTTTAAAACTCAGTGTGGGATATCTACAAGTGATTACTACAAGTGATACAGAACACAGAATATCCACCTAAAGACCTTTAAATAGAACTCAAATATTATTTTTGGTAGCTGAGATGTGAGTTTGAAGAGCCTGTTTAAAGTTAACAGAACCTTCATATCATGCAACGTTCTGTACCAGTTAAAGCCTTTATCAGAGCTGCAAACCAAGAAGCGTTTAGTGTTTTTAAAGTGGACATTGATATTTCCAAGAGCTTGAGCTAATCAGTAAGTCCCTAAGTTCTTCTCCATGGCCTGGAGGTTTGCAAAAAAAACAACCACCATACAGTTCTGATGTTTTTTATATCATTGCATGGAATATTCATATGATCTCAGCAACCGCCAGTTTTTTAAATTACAAAGACAGATTGCTTGTACACGTAATGATAATATGACATGCCATTACTCAAGGAAATATGTCAGTATTTCTGTATCTGAGGTGACAATGAAAAATCATTAAACACAGATGAGGGCTGATTTTAATATCTACTTGCAAAAAGAATCTCACAAGGGTTCTGTACTATTGTAGCACTGCAGACCTGGCACCTCTACAGCAGGAACTGCTGAAACACCCCATAAGAAGCCTTTTCCTGCTGATAAATCTTTAACATTTGCTCTGAGTGAATGTTCCTCACCTGTTCTTGCTGAATTGAGTCAGGGGGTGCGAAAGGGGTGAAAAAAAAGTTGAAATACCAAATTTGCTCATACAGCTGAAATGTTTTTCTTTTCGTCACTCTTCTCAAATCTTTCTTGATTTAAGCTTTCAGACTGTTCAAGCTAGACAGCGCGTTATTTTGGAGAGGACAGAATGGAGAGCAGAGTGGATAATGGTAAACCAACATAAATAAATATAGAGATAATATCCGAAACGTAGGTTCAGAGTTTTCAGTTCAAATATCGCTGTGTGCATATTTTCAACTATATCACAGATACAGGACTTTTCAGTTTATAGCTACAAACCACATAACTACGCTAAAGACTTGTCTCAGGTGAACTTACTCTGAGGCACAGCTTCGTCACTGTCATGTTTCCAGCTCTTTTATCACTTCTACTGGAAACATCCATACGTATTTTATTTTATATAATATTTACGGTGACTATGGACTATGGACAAAGGTGGAAACAAGTCACTGAGTTGCAAGTCTCTCTCTCTCTTTTGTGTTTGCACACTCTCTTTAGTTCTGCCTTGCCTGCACTTATGTAGTCTTTTAATATTTGTGTTCTTTGAGGTGTTCTGGGTTTTTCTTTGGCTCTTTTTGTTGCATCATGGTCTCAGAAGAAAATTGTTTCATGTCACTGTGTACTGTTTATATGCTTGAAATGACAATAAACACTTGAGACTTGAAGTTACCAGTCTTAAGTGCAATCCATCAAAGAAAGCCTAGGCATTATGTCCCTACAAACATAATGCCATTAAACACCAAAAAACAATAAGTAGCAGTGACACAGCATCCTCAAATGAGCATGCAGCATTGAATTCATTAACATCAAAAGTTTTTTTAGCCTTCTTCCCCACCCACACCTTCAACCGCCCACGACAGTTTCTCTGATTGCTAGGTGGTAAATTTATCTGTGAGATCTCAACCAAGATTCTTTATGGAGCCACTACCCTCAACCAAACAACCTATTCCAGACATCTATTCTTAAGGAGGAACTCTGATTACCAGAATTCAAATCAAAATTACCTAAATACTAACTTCCAATATGTCCTTGCAAAATATATACTATGTTCTGGCTAGCATATTGAGCTTTCTCTTCTTTACTGTCTGTGTAGTAACCATTGCAGGTGATTTGGACTGTTATGAAAACACCTTACATGTTCATTACACTTTTTTGGGATTTTGTTGTAAATGCCTTGCTGACTGTTTTTGCCTATTCTGAACCCATTTTTCACAATTTATGCTCATACCCTGGGTCAATAAATCAGTCTACTTGGAGCTCTGCATTTTGGTCCATGTCTGTAGTCGTTAAAATAGCTTAACTGGCTAGCGTTTCCTTGTTCTGACCATCCTGGCAAGCAAGGGTTGATTATGCGATTTTAATGCTCAAATAAGCCATCATGGCAAATATGCTGCATGTCTCAGCATATTTCAAATCATATTTCAAACTGCACACAATGACAACACTAACTAGCTGAACTAAAGTAAAATCAGTCAAACAACAGAAACCAACAATACTGAATAAAGTTTACAGTAAGAATTTTGCACCTCTTTTAACTGCAGAATTGAATACAGCTGACGTTTTTTAACTAAGCAAGGTGGAGTTGATGCGTTGAGTGAAAGTAGCATTCACTCAATATAAAATAAAATAGGCACAGCATAACCATAATTACTGATGAAAAAACGCATCACATACACAAAATAAATCGGGCATCCAATTCATTGAAAAGAACTTTACATAAAATGAATTAAACTTCCCATCCTCGTCATGTTGGGATCAGGAAACAAAAAAAAAAAACATTTACCTGAAAGACACTTGTCCATGTTTCTTTCACTGTGGGTTGCTTTTTTGAGTCATTACATTTGAAACTTGTGTCCAGACAAAAGTCTTGTTTGGCAGAATCATTCATAAAAAACATTTTACACAGTACAGTAAAACTGGGAGCAGGACATATATCATAAAGAGGAAATCAATGGAAAGAATTTCTTAATCATATATTTATTCAATATAAAGTAATGTTTGCATTTTTTTTAAATATAGAACCTTGCCTCCATAGATGGCTAGTCATTGGTGTGTCACATCCATGGTATCCACTAAAGCTCCACTATAGCTTTAATTTTATAGGACCTGCGAGATAGTGGCCGAGAGACAGTGTGAAAATGAAGGAGGAGGAGGAACCGATATGGCCTGCCAGGGAGAGCAGGCAGCATGTTGTTCTACACATGAGCTCTATCTTTTTGTCTCCTCTCTGCACAGACCATCTGCTTACCTTTGCTTACCTATAGCTCACCAGGGCCACTGCAGGTTTATGGGCGCGCAGCAAGCTCCCTATTTGCATTTATCTCTGCAAGTAAGCATGACATCAAACTCGCAGCCGGGAACAGCCGGCCATACTTCAGCGATTAGCAAAGTAATGATTACAGTAATCACCTAATACCCTGCATGGACCCTATTAATCCCTCCATTAACAGCAGAGTAGTGGTCAATGCTGAAAAAGTCTCATTTATGAAGTCAATTCCATAACAGGTCAACCTGCGTCACCCAAATGGCAGCAACATTAATGAATATTACAGTAATGCTATCGCCGTCATTAATGAGGCCCTCTCTACGCAAGCTAAAATATAGCTTTGCACATTATGCTCTTGGAAGCTTTGGCTAATTGCTCTAAATCCAGAAATTAGAGTTTTAAATCTACAAGCAATGAGCATGCTACAAATCAATGCTGTGTATAATGACCCCAGAATGGAGTCCTGGGCAAGTAGCTAGGGTTATTTACCCAATGCTAAATCACCAGCACTAATTCAGAACTGTATGTGGAATTGGGCTAGTTCCTTCGTACATTGCTGGAATAAAATTAAGGCTGAGTAAGCAAGGGCCAGATCCTTCACATTAAAATCCACATTTTTGATTACCTAATGAGATACAAGTGTGTAAATAAGCCTGACCAATTTATTGCTTGTAAGTCGTGTTTCACTTTTGACAAATGACAGTTAAAACCATGATTTAACTAAAACTATCAGCTGACATTTGGTGGTTTCTGGCATGTGTAGTTCCTTTAAGTCAGCATTTGTGATATGTTTCATATCAGTCAGGCCTTACGATTGTGGGGGACTATTTGATCATGTAAAGAAACATTTACCCATTGAAATGCTTCTTGGAGGGGTCATGGTTCTATATATAACCACTGTGGCTACTAAAGAATCCTTGAAAGACAGCTTCTTAAGGGTCTTAGCCTACCGATGACAACGGAAATTCTGCTAAATATGATGAACAAGCAGTGATAACTGTTTCGTTTTCTTTGATAACGAAGGCAAACATTTGCCTGGGCCATTTTGCGTGCTTTAACTTGCAGTGCTTTTTAAGTAAAAAGGACTCATCATTGTCACCCCATGCAAACATTCTCTCCACTTTTTCATTCTATTCACACTCGGTAACTAGAGTGTAGTTGACTTAACCATGCTTCATGCGTCCTGACTCTCTGTCAGATCTAAGTCCTTGGTGACACATGCCCAACGCTCTGCTTCTCGAGAGGTTCCTGCGGCTCATTACTCTGCTGTTCAATCCCAGTATAAAGCTCCTTGGCTTTACTCTGCTTGTTGCATGGTCTTGTTTTTTTATTTTGTTATTTTGTTTTCTGAATTATTGTTCATAAATAAACCTCTCTTTTGTCTAGATGTCTGAGTCATAAAATTAAATAGACAGATAGATAGATAGATAGATAGACAGATAGATAGACAGACAGACAGACAGACAGACAGACAGATAGATAGACAGACAGAAAGACAGATAGATAGACACATAGATAGATAGATAGATAGATAGATAGATAGATAGATAGATAGATAGATAGATAGATAGACAGATAGATAGCATGAAGATTTCGCTCACATGGGGACAATGATGCAGTCCAGTTTTATACAAGTAAAGAGACTGAATGTTACAAGAAAACAATGATTCAAAACATACATCAAAACCAACTTTTGAACTCCTTCAAGCTATGAAGGATTAAGGTTATGGAATGGCTTTCCAATCTCCAGACATGAACATCAATAAAAATGTGTATGTAAGCCAACAAACAATTCCTTAGTCAAGAAGAGAAAAACAGTTAGCAAGAGATGTTCAGAGGCTGTGATGTCAACTAAAGGGGCTCTTAATACAAACTAACTGAAAGGATGCCCAAAATGCTATCACCAAGTTACATTTAGTTACCAATGAATAACAACTGTGCATCTGTTACCTTCACTCAGGAAAACAACAAAATATGGCATTTGTCTAGTGTATAGAGTATAAACCTATGCACACATATTGTCCTAATGTTAGCTACAGAGAAGTGTTTTTGAATGTGTGAATGTATCACTGATGTCCCTGAAGACGTCATGCTTTTCTATAGGCAGGAAACATTTATCCGAGTAGGCCTATGTGTTTGCATTCTTGTGGCTATGTGTCCTGCAACTCTAAAGAGAGATGGCAGAGTGTGAGAGGCTGTGTGTGTGTGTGTGTGTGTGTGTGTGCACTCCCTGATGAGCAGAATGCTGATGCTATCACTGCTCCTGACAGGCCATCAATAACCACTGGGTTCCTCTACTGGCACCAAGACCCCTCAGTCCCTAGCCTGAAGATGGAGATATGTGCTGTGTGCTAGCTCGGTAAACATGGATGGACACCCACTAAGTATCCTGTATTGTCTTTCCCTCTCCCTCTCCCGTTCCCTTTATCTTGTAGCTTGATACATTCGCTACCTCCACCTGTGTGTACCTCCAAAGTGAAAACAGAATAGTGTGGACAAAAAAATCCCACTGCATCTAAAATTAAAGATGCACAAAAAGGTTGCATTAAAGTTTAAAAGTCAATTTAAAGGGCCCACATCATCACACAGACAAGAGGCAACTTGTTTATCAAAAAACAACACATTTATGTGAATCAGGTTATCCAGGCTTCAACGGGTTAACTACATCCATTACAGACAAAGCTTCAGACTGGGTTACTTCTGAATGAGGTACAACACAAGTCAGAAGGTCTGAACAGAGGCCATTTAGGTATATGCATCTTAAAAACACCAAAGCAGCCCTTTAATTCACTGCAATATAAGCAGACCACATTACAGGACTGTCAGTCATCTTAGAAGATAGATATATATTATTATTATATATTTTGCTTGTACAAGATTTTCTCTACAAACACTGCAGTTTCCTCCAAACAATCCAGTCCCCACACTTTCAGTCTACAAATCACTTGCTTAACTTATTCGTAATACTTAAATAAACAGCAAATCATAGCAGATGCAACTGTCATGTCAGACTGATTAATTTACAGTGTTAACACCTTGTCCATTACACATATTCACTCAGACATTTTTAGCAGACTTGCGCAATTTTCCTTCGAAGGATGACTTCTGTAAGCTTTGTTCTACAGGTAAGAATGAAGAGAGCAAGGAGAATTCCAGCATTAGGGGTCTGAAACTGTTTCATAGATTTTCCGCTTCTGTGTTGTCTTTTATAATGTCAGAAAAGAACTACTTTTGGTTCTATTACAGTGCTGTGCTGTTTAATCCAAGTCAGTTCGGTTTACTGCATTGTACGTGGGTGCTACAAATCAGGCTACCCAATCAGAGCTCCGTTTGTCATGACTGCAGTCCAAAAAAATGGCAGCAAAACAGATCATCTTGCTCATGTTAGAGCACAAAATCCTACCATTTCTGACATGAATATAACAATGCAATGGTTAAAGAAATGAAGAGAAAAGCTGGAATGTAGTCTGTTTACGTCTTTTTGTTAAATGGGGTATATCTAAAGTGTGTGCATCCTTTAGCGGCTGTGCTTAAAAGAAAAATGATAAATTAATTGTTGTAACTACTCAAGGAATCCATTTTCCCTTTTCTTCCATCATCTTCCCAGAGTGCTAAAAAACAAAAGAATTGAATTTGATGTGACGGCTCCACTGTGTAAGAGAAATGGCAACCCCAATAACCTCAACCCTTTTGCTGGTGGGTGAGATAATGTCTGCATTAGTATAACATAATACTGACAGACGGTGCTATTGCTTTTCAGTCTTTTTCTTAAACAGAACTCCTGTTGCTGTTGCCAAGCTTTTCTGTTTTTCTTTTTTTAATTCTATTTTGTCTACTTCACTCATGTCAACAACAAATAATAATTTAATAAATACATAATAAATGAATTTGTCCAGACAAGCTATAACAAAACTATTAGAAATACATGAGAAGTACATGGTCATTTAAAGGGCCCACATCATCACATAGCTTTTTTAAAGCCAACTTAAATATTATCTTTCTACTGTATTTGAAAGGTATTCATGGGGTTCATTGAGTGAATGCATGTCCTTACATGGCCTCTGATATTTATCCCTAAACCTAAACCTAACACTAATCTGACCTTAAACACTAATACCAAATCAGACCCTCACTGCCATCTTAGTTCTAACACTTACACTATAAAAATTACTGAGAGTGAAAGTACACATTAATGGCATATGGTGCGTACACAACAATGAACAATGAACATTTGAATTAAGCTAAGATACTTTAAAACTGTGACACCTAATCGACCATCAGACCTAAGTCTGGCCGATAAGCCCGTCGTCCACTATTGATGTAATGGACACCACGCTTTATCAAGTGTCCATCTACCTTCCTGTGTGTCCCCCTCTTCTTTCTTTTTTTCTCTCCTTTTCTGTTGAAGAAATCCATTTCGCATGGGCTTCTGCGGATGCAGCCATTCTATTTCTCCCTCTCTGGGGATAGAGCTCACGCTAAGCAAACATCGCACACAGACACAGCGGCTGAGAAAAGGCATCCAACTGATCATTTTCCCCGTCTCTCTCTTCCCCTATCCTCCTCTCCTTTTTCTCGCTTTCTAGTGATGTTATCCCACAGCACTTTGGGCCATGCACACTCCTGTTTACCTCACTTCAGGCAAACGCTGCACAAAGAGGGCGTCAGAAAAGAAAGACGCCGCTGTAACTGATACTCTACATTTATTTGCTATTCTCTATGTAACGACACTCAAAAAAAATTTAATGAATCATCTTGCTCCATTTGCAAGAAAACTGCAATTTTTCCCAGCAAAAGTTTCTAGTTTAGACCAGATATATTTCCTCGACCCTCCAGTGGGCAGTCAGCTCCAGGCAGAATTCACCTTCTACCGCCTAGTTATGGCCGTTCTAACACAAATAAAAGAGCAAAATACTAAAGTGGTCCTGGCAAACAGGGCTATAGGGCAGGATCTCCTCTTTTAAAGCCTTAGCCTTTAGGCCATCGCTTCCAATTGAGAGTGTATAGTAAGCCGCTAACTGCTACAGCTCAGAATTCCTGTATTATTGATGAAATAATGGCCTTTTGGAAGCTTCGAGAGATTTTTGAAACAGTTACCCAACTTTGGCCTATGGCAATGCAGCACGCTGGTTGTGATGTTATGTGATGTGTGAGAAGTGATTTTTTTTTTTCTCCCTCTCAAAACAGCTTTGAGTTCTGAACTCCCTCATCCCCCTCTTATTCCCAAGCATGAAGACTCGAGGGGGTTGTAATGCCCCAGATTTTTGGAGCTTCTTGCGTTAACCCCTTTAGGGCTGTCACGCATCTCCAAGTGAACTCCTCGAGTTTTGGCGGTGGCTTTTATGGGGATGCTTGGGAGAGCTTGTGACATTTCAGGAGGATATATGAATCCACTCACTATATGTCACTGTATGAAGTAACACATCAAATATTTAGGCACACAGGAGGCATTTCGGATAGTCCTTAAACTCAATGGACTGTTCATATTCCCGCTAAAGGCCTTTCTCAATTTAACAAAATTTCAAATAAAAAAGACGAGATGAAAATCTTAATGATGCATTAAAACGATTTAAAAGCCAGCCCACTGATGATGAAAATACAGCGCTGTGAAAAAGTATTTGCCCTCTTTATGATTTTCTCTATTACTGCATGTCTATGACACATTAATTTTCCTCAACTGAAACTTGAGTGGAACTAGTATAGGATGCTCTGTATTAGTTTTGTAAACTGGGAGCTTGGTAAGAATTCCTCAGCTCACCTTGAAGATACCTTCCTTCTTTCATCCTGTCTATCAGGATGATGCTATCCCCCCTTATGACCTGTCTGTCTTCTTATCTCCGCTTCACCTGGACATCGATACTAGATCAATGGGCTGCCTTTGCATCTCATCCAATAATTACCAAATCACCTCTTTCTCCTCTAGCCATCCAAAGAGTTGCACGTCCTTAAGGACCCGATCTTGAAATGGCCATCTTCAATGTTTACGTGATGCAGTTCTCTTTTCTTCCTTAAAAGTACTCGACTGGCACAGCTGGTAGTTGAAGCTTTGAAGGGCTGGAAAATTACAGTAATTCTGCTCTCTATTGTTACATGCAGTAGGATTTTGATTTTTCAAATCGATTTGATTACTTCTACTTTAAAAATACTTATTACAGCAATTACCATTTTGTAGAAATCTTTATAGTCTATGCTCTGAAGGTTTTTTGAAGGTAAACATTTGAAGGTAAACATTTAATGGCTAGTAACTGTCAGGCCTGAATTAAGTGTGTGTGTGTGTGTGTGTGTGTGTGCTTGTGGAAGGTTAGGTATGCAACATTCATGAAGTTGTCACTGATGGTGTAAGTGGGGAAAATAAAGTTGTAATGCGGAATAATTTAAAAGGATGGGGACAGTTTGCCAGACAAATGTTTATGACAACTCCCATTACATCAGTAACTGACAATACACTACTGTAAAGTGGTGGGGACAAACCGGTGACTAATAAATCGTACTGCAAAACAGAGAAAGAACTAACATTGTGATAATGCTACATATGCTTTGCCATAGGTATGTCAAGGCAAGGCAAGGCACGTTTAGTTGTACAGCACATTATCATATTGAGATATGCAGAGATGTTGAAGTAATACAGGCATAAAAGCACAAAAAGAAAAGGAAGTCATAAAAGTATCAATAAAATAATATAGAATTTAAGTTGGATAAATAAAGCTAAAAGATAAAAGTGTATGATTAACATGCAAATCTTACTGGTTACCTGAGAACAAGGCAGTTTTTTTTCAAACTGGCAACAATTGGGATGGTTTCAGCAGTGGGCAGCATAATAATAATACATACAATTGCTTTGAATTTATAAGGGAATACATTACACAGGTCAACAAAAAAAAAATGTAATCATCAGAAACCACAACACACTTTTCTAAACCAGTTTTTCATGCTGATTTCAGATCTGCTTTC
>JBBPCY010000082.1:17639734-17665919 GCA_037974405.1 Brachyalestes nurse | reverse complement strand
GAGGGGCGCTGTGACTAGTCTATCACAGAACGCAGACACAGTCAGCTACCCAATGAGAATTTTTATTCAATCCGAGCCCAGATATTGACTCGTATTACTCGTATGATACTCGTACTCATGCTTTATCCGTACCAGATACTCGTTTGAGCCGAGTATCCGGCTCATCTCTAGTATAAACTGTATAAAATATAGATCCGCAGTGCCCTTCTTGTTGGACAATGAGGGTGCTCCTTTTGTTAAGGTTAAGAAAGTCAGAGCACAAGTATTTCATGGTATTTTTAATTAACATGACAATACAGTTGAACTCGAACTTGAACTTTTTTCAGGTTCCACTAAATGCCCTACATGTTCCTACCTCCTCAAGCCTGAAGTCTTAAAAGAACCTGAGAGCATGAAACAGGAAAGTCTCTATGACTTTCCTAATTTTCACCCACTTGTTTTTGTCCCTGAATTTGAAGACTCACAATGCAGACATTTTTGACACTCTCACTAAGTGTCAATGGGGCTTGAAATTCCAAGCATGCTTTAAGCTTGAAAAAGGCCATGTAGAACGAAAATGAAAGTAAAAAAATACTGGGTGAGTATTACAAAACTCTTGTTGATCTTTAAATGGTTAGGAATGTAATGACACACACAAATTGGTTTTTACACCACAGCACAGAATATTTCCTTTGTGGTTTTAGAAAAAAGGGTTCTTGGGTTGGATGTGTGATTCTACTTTAATATTTAAATAGTATAGAAACATTTTTATATTGTTATACATTGTTATATTGTTCTTTAGCCTTTTAAAAGGCTCTTTACAGACTAAAATCTATGTAAATATTTATTTAAAAACGAATCTGTGTTTATCTTACAAAAACGTACAAAAAAATCACAGCATTCATTAAATAATGACAGCCATCTTCTGCTGGTTTAAGAAAACTGTGACCTAATTTAGGATTTACTTTTGACCATAACTGAAAAACAAATAGCCACAAAGGTGACTGCTGTGTTTGACCCAGTTTGCATATTGAATGCCAATTGGATTTCAATTCGACTAGCTGCAGTTCTTTTTTTTTTTCACAGCATAAAATTGAACTGTTATTTACAGTACATTTAGCAGGTCCTGTGCCAAAAACAAAACAAAACAAAAAAAATCACATGAATGCATGTAGTAACAGTAGCACAGTGAAAGGTAGGCCAGCTTGCTCTGCTGGAGCTATGGTACATTGCCACATCTCATCTACATCATATCGTTGACAGAGAGACCATGCAAGATGCCTGTGAGCTGTCTCTTCCACTCTGGATGACCCCCGTTTAGTAATCATAACACTGTAATCTAATGCTGAAGAGCTGTCATGTCCCTGTCCACCCGTCATGCTAATATGACATTAGGCAGCACATGATGCCCCAGATGTATCCTGCTGGGCTGACATATGACCTGCCATGACACAAACAAGATGATTTCTGTTTCATTCCATATTGTCACACGCTTCACAAGAGGGACCACTATTTAAGTCCTGGACCACAGCAGTAGATACTCCAAAACACACATTAACAAATAAAAAAAGAGTTTGATATTTTGCTAAAACACAAATCATATATCCATTATGACTGAAGGACTAGAGCCTCTCCATAGTTTTCGTCAAAGAAAAAAGACATGCCCACTTCAACTGTGGATGTTTTAAACCAGTTATTCGATTTAAAATCAATTGCTATGATGTGTCATATAAGACGTATTATTTACTCTAAGTCTATACATTAGCACCAGTATTCTTTTAAAAAACATTTTTATATTAAGGGTCCAAATCATCGTCAAGGTTTATTGTCATTTCCGCCTCAAGCACCATAGTGCAACACACGGACAAAAACAGAGCACCACAAAACTACAAAGTGCAGAGAGGAAAAATACACAGAGAGCAAAGATAGCAAGAGAGAGAGTGCAAGAAAAATACAAATGCAACAATACAACAGAACAAGATCATATTTAGTGCAGTCAGCATTTGAATGAATACAGTATTATGACAGATACTGTACTCTAGCAGCGGAGTTGTTAGGTGTGTGGAAATGCAGAATACAGATAGACAGCAATAAATAACTGTGCAAGTTATAGCAGCAGCAGGACAGAGAATGTGCAATCTGTGCAATGAGGGGTATTCACAGTGTCACTTGGGGTGTAAGTTATTTAAAGCCGAACATTGATCATACCCACTGAGGTTGAGTCATAAGCAAATGTGATGGCGTGGTTTGAACTGTGCAATGCCGCACAGTCATGTGTCAGGAGCGTGAACGGCAGAGGCCTGAGCACACAGCCCTGGAGGTGATGGTGTTGAATGCTGAAGTGAAGTCTGTCATCAGTATTCTCACATCAGAGTCCTTTTTGGCCAGGTGGGTGAGGGTCAGGTGAAGGGTGATATCATCTATTGAGTGGTTGGGACAATATGCAAACTGCATGATGTCCAGTGAGAAGGGGGCAGCTGTGATTTTATGTGCCTCTCGAAGCACTTCATGATGATGAGTGTGAGTGCGAAGGGACAACAGTTATTAAGGCAGGAAAATGACGACTTCTTTAGCATGGTGTTAGTAGCGCTGAAGCATGTTGGAATGAAGGTGGTGCTCAGAGAGATACAGAAGATGTCTGTGAGAACATCTGTCAGCTGGTCTATACATCATCTGAGCACACAACCAGGAATGTAGTCAGCCTTGGTCAGACAGAGCACCTGGTCAGGGGAGGAGGGGTGGTCATTCTTGCTGCCATGTCATTTTGTGCTTCAAACAGTGCATAGAATCGATCCAGAAGAGAGGCCTCACCATCATATGCAGGTGGAGATACCCTGTTGTTCTGCCACATGCACTGTATGTCACCAGTGTCCTGTAGATTTTCTGAGCATGGAAGCAATTCTTGCAAAGATGGGTTTGGCCCTTTCTGTTCTCAAGGCAGATTTATCACCTGATCTGAAGATGGTGTCTCAGATTCTCAGCAGTCTCCACAGTCATGGCTTCTGGTTGGGGCATGTGGTGATGGTCTTGGAAATAGTAATCACTGATGCACTAGCCAGTCACCGACACCTCCCTACACATGTCTCAGTCAGTGTGCAGTCCAGCATGTTACCCCCTCGATGGTAAGTCCATTTACTGATGGAATTTAAGGAGAACTACTGACTTGAGATGTGCGTGATTAAAACAAGAATAAACAGTGGTGGTGAGCTCACATGGTAAAGAAAATGGTCGCCAGCCGGAGTGAGCAGTAACTAGATTTTAGAACAGCATTCATATATCAGTCAGCGTTGATGTAAACACACTAGCCTACATCTCACAATTTGTCAGAACAGCACTTCTGTCCGAGCGTTAGCATGTTGCTAATCTGAGAAGCTATTTCCAGAACAATGTCACTGAGCCATGTCTCCCCAAAACAAAAGCGGCCTCTGGCCTCATCCAGGGTAGTTTGATGTAGTCAGATGTAGTTCATTTTATTAGTAGGATGGGATAGCTGGTCAGCTAGCGCTATTATTTTTAACCTAGCCACACCTCCATTTCCTTGCACACTCGTGACGTCCCCACCCTGGCCAGCAGCATGAGGCAATGTCACAGTCTGAATCCTCAAGATAAGTTTATTGTTTATATCTTAACTGCAGGGCCTGGCAGTCATAGAGATGTGTACAACCTGTTCTGATACACGTGTGAGCGTAGGTTTAGTGTGAAAGTTGCACATATACATATATATATCAATGGCACCCATTTTAAGGAATGGTCATGAATAGTGACTGTTTGGGCACAAACATACTTGGTGAAGTTCAGGGGAAAAAGGACAAACATAGGATATTAACTTGCTGGCTGGTCTGTGAATGTTAGAAGAAGAAAATCTTTCCATTAAGGGCACAACAGAGAAAAAGCCGTTTCATTCTGTCCCTTGTCCTTGAAAGGCAGCTGCTGAGGCTGGTCATGAGGCGAAAAAACACTTAGCCCTGTGTGCGCCCTAATAAAGGAGACAAGCTCAGGAAACAGGCCATTTCACCTGTACTGGGTCCAACAGCTGGATTTACCTCAGCTTTGACATATTTCCCCCAACACAAATCTGTGATCATTGCCAAGTAAACCTTTACCAAGGCTTTTTGCACTGGAGTTGCTCCAGGCATTTATCTCAGGGCTTCTGTTGCATTTGCAATCTACTGTGCGACTGAAAGATAAATGAAAAGTGACCTGATGATGATGACAAAGGTTATCATCCCTGTATTGGGTAAGAGAGCAGATGGAGTATTACAGAAGACTAATTTAGCTTTACCCTGCTTACTAATAATAATAATAAATGTATACATGTAATGTTTTAATCATTTTATCATTAAAACAATGCATTAATACGCCTTTAGGCTAATGATAGAGGACATTTTCCCAGTGGTTTAAAACAGCTGGATATATTTCAAATGCTTCATATATAGTTAAAATTCTTCATTTATTAATTTCCCATCAGGCCTCTATGGCTATATAATGATGGAAAACATCTTTTGTCACTTTTTGTGCACCATTAAAAGGCTAAAGAGAAGGAACAGCCATGATAGCACTAGTGATGAAACGTTCTTCCCTGTTTTTTTGGGGTTTTTAAATTTTTTTTTTTTTACAAGGAATCAAACATTTAAACCACCCATTTCAGTTTCGTGCCAAGGGCATTGGTTGCTCTAGAGCAGATAATTGATTTGATCTTGATTTTTTTTTCTAAAGAAAATATTATGCAAATGAGTTTCTGATACACTCAAAAATAACATAAAATGTTTTTCCTAGGGACACATGTCCAGCCAAGAACTACCCAGAAGCCTTTATACTTGCTTTTCTTTGCTGGACAGCTCGGACGTGGTCAGAATAATGTATTTAAACTTTTCATATAGCGTTGCTTCTGATTCATGTTACACCAAATTAAAAACGTGTTTTATTAGTTGTAATGAATTTAATCTCTTCTGCATGTTTCTATGCCTTGTAAAGATCCCGCTGGCGACTTGGCTCCATGTCCCCTAGGTTCTAGTGCATGTAAGGATAATGCAATGAAGTTCCTGAAAAGGTTTTAATAAAGGAGTCAATTTGAAATCATTTACAATTCCAACAGAAGAAGCTTTCCAACTTTCTCTTTGATCTCTTTCATCGACTCTCCGCAGAGACACGTTTTCCTGAAGCAATGATCAATTTTTGCAGGCAATTGAGATAAAGAGGCCAAACAATATACTTTCTATCTTCAAATGTGTTTTCCCCCCTCCTGTCCTAACTCTCAACATGTCTGACGGATCCTCTATAATCCTCTTTGAAGGAGGATCGAGGCAATACTCAAGCCATGTCTTTTTGCTCTAAGCGAAATGAAATAATCGGGCATCTGATAGGCTGAAGATGGATGAGCTTCAGAACTGTCTTGTAGTTCCCACACCTCAAATGACAAAAAAAGCATTAAGTGGTTACTTAGAAATACTGCAATCCAGTGGCACCTCTCCAAACCTGCCTGGAAGTGAGTTTTATATTACAGGACACATTTATCTTATACTTGCACTTTATAAGGTCCAAGTACAGATTCACTACACACAGTACTATGCAAAAGTCTTTCTTCAGTTTTTGCTTTCAAAGACCCAGATATTTTATATTTTTAATGTAGTCTTGAGGAATAGTTCCTCAGGCTTCCTGAAGGATTTCAGTTTCAATGGGAATAGTTTTATTTAAGCCACACAATGGCCTATGTATAAATTATTCAAGCATAACAAAGCCATCTAACTTGAACCAGTAAACGAACAGATGCAGATGATTCCAGATGATCAGGTGGTGATCAGTATACTGGTGGTTCTGAATGCTGAGTGGTTGGAACTCCTTTCTCTAGACTCCTTGTCTCTTTGCAATTTGTCACAATAAAACATTTGTTCCCATGTCTTTCATTTAATCTTCACTACATGCCATAGATAAGTCAGTTTAACAGGCATAAAATAGTATTTTTGCACCAACAAGGTGATTCAAAGCAAAATATAAAGAAAAGAGGCGTCTGTCAAGACGTTTTCACAGTATTGTAAATAGTATCATAGATACACTATTAGGAGTTTATACACAATTGAACATACATTTTTTTCTTGAAGACATTTTCAGCTATAGGCTTACTGTTAAATATTTGAAAAGGTACCTGAGCTAATATAAATTAATAAATTTATTTACAAAATTAAATTATTTTGTATTTTTTGGAAGAACCTCCAAAAGTTTTCTGCAGCCAACATATTTGTAATTTCTTAAAGCCTGATGGAAACACATTCCAGCTGCTGCTCATGAACATGCTTGAGAGAATGCCAAGAATGTGAAAAGCTGGCACCAAGACAAGGCTACCATTAAAGAATCAAAAATTAGTTTGATTTATGTGTTATTTCATAGTTTGATCTCCAATAGTAAATTAAAAATAAGTGAAACCATTCATGAGTAGTTGTGTAGCATAGGTCTACAGACCGCAGCCCATCTGTTCTCGTACATAATTTGTCATCCCCTTCTATCCCCTTTTTTTCACCACCTTTGTCTAGATATTATTTAGGTGCTGTACCATTCCAGGCAAAGCAGTGATAAGGCACTGCCGTCACAGTATTTTATGAGATACTTTCAGACTTACTGGTGCCGCATGTCAGTGTCACTGCTAGGTTAAGTGTGTACCACCAGGCAAAAAGAATCAGTTCAGAGGATAAAATGGACCACTGATTGCTAGAAGAACCGTTTCTAAGATTACATAATAATTATACTTCCAATGCACTGTCATTAACGTTACTGGATTTAACACTTTTATGTCTTTTTAAACTTTACGTTTAGACACTTATTGGAGTTATTATTTGAGTCTAAGACTTCACTGGGGGAGCCCGGGCGTGTCATTCACCAGAAGCAATTAAATTAAGTAAAAAATACAATTAATACGGTCAAGTTAGTGTTTGCAGTTTCTATTAGGTGCAGATGTAATATGACATATACTGTCCATCTAACAGTTGAAGCAATTTAATCTCATACATAAATTCCAGAACCTAAATATGTCAGGTACCATTTTCACTGCCTATGGACTGATAAGATCGACTCCTACAGGTGTCAGTCCCCTTTGACCTCTAACTTCAGACTTTAAAGAACAAAATTTGAGATCAGTCAGTTTTTAATAGAATTTTCAGATTTTCAAAGCAGGCAAAATCTCACGTGACTGGCTGTTTAAACGAGGTGCCACCTCAGTAGCAATTCTGTATATCCATCTACAGGCTACTATATCCGTCTTGCTATTTCATGCCCTATATGATGAATTTTATTATGTTAAATAACAGATTCCCAGTCCAACAAGCATTGCGCTTGGTGATGCTGGGAGAGGGTGGGCTATCCTACCCTCCCAGGGCAAGATTACCTGTGTTCTCTTGAACTCCTGACCTTGGGTGGCTTTGGCATTACAGAGGATACTGAAATGATTATGCAGGCAATAAGCATTCTTTACTCTACACTTTCATGATTCCAAATGGTGCTTAAAGCATGTAAATGTGTGTAGTTAATTAGTTGGTGATACAGTCTATAAGTGTTTGGTCTGTACAGTTTTTAACTAATCATCGATTGCAACAACTGTATAAGAGCTATGTTGAAATAATGGCGATGCAAATCATGTCACACATGAAAGAAACCTAAAGAACAACATTTTGCATAATATTAGCATTTATTTCAATAAATGCCATTTTCGTTGATATCACTTATTGGGCAGTTCAGTAAAGACTTATGCATAATTGATCATGTAACCTACAATTATTTAAGAAGGCTAAAGAATATATTGGGGTTAAAGCTCACTTGAAACTGGCATAGGAAGGCTTCTAGTGACCACCATAGACACCATAGAACAGTATAGCAGAAAATTTGCACACTGCAGCAGACAGCTAAACAATCAAATCAGTAAGTGCTCTGAAAAATATGTTTCTTAGTTTAAACTGTGCACACATAATGCAGAGGAAGTTCAAGCACTTTCCAATTCAAAAGGTTAGAAAGCAAAATTAACTGCATACACTTCCATTATGCTAATGACACCAATAAAATAACTTTGAACCATGAAGCAGAGGTCATCACCAACACGCATATGTGCGCAGTGCCCTTCTCCTTCACACATTTGCGTGTTAAAGTTGAACCACAGTCCGAGGCCACTGTCTGACTCCGAAATATGCCGACGAGATACATATTTATGAGCAAGCTCGCATTAATTCATACGCTTTGACTACGCATGCCATGCATATGCAAATGAGCCGCGTTAAGCTCGGGAGTGAGGCTCTCCCAGGCGTCCGAGTGAATGCGTGTAAATTCCGCCAGACCTTAGCAGCCGACCTTGAGATAGTCAAGGTGGAGGTGTTTGACATCACTGCCTCATTCACAGACACGAGGGGGGAACATGTACAGTGGCTCCACAAACTGATCACATAATAATTTGGCCTTAACCAACATTTTGTTTTTATTTTTTAGCTGTAATCAAAAAACATAAGTCCAGTTAAATTGGCTAATTTAAAAAACACAATAAAAAAATATGTAAGTGTATCAGTCAAAACATGCTCCTTTCTAAGCCTGGCTTCTTCAGTTTTGCACAAGAGCTATGAGGCTAATGTAGCTAACACCCTTTAGCAAACAGTATGCTCAAGGTATGCTTAAATCTTCATTCACTTGTAAAGTAATCCCTCATAGAATAGCTCATGGGGGTTCTTATATGGCATGACTTGCTTTTGTCTGTTTTTAATGAGAAAAGTATGTCATACAGCACCAGAAACCACATAAGCAAGAATCCTAAGAACTCAGCACAGTTTATGGCTTGTGTGGAATGATTTATCAAGCAGCTTGCATGATGCCAACTCATGGGTTTAATCCTTCTTTATTGGTTAGATACAGTAAGCCTGTAGCTCCGGTGAAAAGCTAAAGAAGGTAATTTCCAAATATATTTATTGGCAGACCAGCTGTATTTCGAGTCTGGGAAAGTCTACATTTGACACTGTCCTTTACACGCCCACTGTCTACCCGTCACAGAAAAATCGTTACTGGAGGACACTGAAAACACAAAAACCAAAGAAACATTTCATAACCAAGAATTGGTGCTACAATATGGCTATCCCAATGAATTGTTGGAAAGCGGTTTAGATTAGTTTGTTATTGGTTAAATATGATTATTGAGCAGCTAAAAAGGGCAACAGTGACCTAGTGCTTCTCAAACACTCACACTACAGTCAACTTAGAATCCCCAATTCACCCCAAGACACAATTCACCACAAGACAAATACAGTTTTTTTTTGTTGTTGTTGTTGTTGTTTCAAAGAACTTTTAAGATAAGAACCATTTAAGAGTGTCAGTGCCTCGGCATTTTTCAAAAGAGTGCAAACATATCACAGAACACATTTCTTAAAAGGTGGTAGCTCATCTAATAATGGAGACTTATGCATAAAATGACCTCTACATCAGTATGCAAGTAGAAAACTATCCTTGAGTTTGGCTCCTGACAGATTCTGATAGAATAATGATTCACACAAAGAACAATGACATTGTCCTGAAGAAATAAGCTTCAGTCTTACTAAAGTGATCTCTAGTAGGAAATAATACAGTTAAATCTCTGCTGTGTACCTCTCAGACCCGAATGCAAGTATCTCCCTTGTGCCATATCCTGGTATTATCTGTTGAGATGTTTTGTAGAGACAATGACGCTGAGACGGTTAGAACAATTTAAAGTGTTAGATTCTTTTATGGGTTTAATTGCTTTGTGTTGATTGATGTGTCATCACAGTCTGTAACCGTGCTCAACAGAGGACAATTAGCAATTAACTCAAATTGAGAGATGACAATCACTGTGAATGGTGGAAAATGAAGGGCTGATCAATGATGTTGGGATAGTAAAAGGGTTAGGATTCTTTTCACTTTCCTAACTTCCCTTGTGAGCTTGCAATGTGTGGAGTAAATTTGCACACTTTACCATCCTTTAACCTACATCAAGTTGACATTGCATTATGTTGTCATATCACACAAAAAGTAAGTTTACAGTAAAATTTGTATTTGTACATTTTTTTACTGTTTTGCCTGTTTTCTCCCAGTTTAGTCATGCCCCACACACTAGCTAACACTCTCAATCACACAATATTATCACCACTGGGAAGATCCAAGACACATGATCACTGGACAGCTCAGTATGCTAGTAGGAGAATGCTAATATGTTGGCTAGCATCTCACAGTGATGGGGGGGTAGATGGAGGGCCATCCTGCCCACCCAGAGAGAGCAAATCATTAATCATCAATGCTTTCAAAAGGTTCTTTGAGTATTTATGGTTCTTGCTTTTACTAAGAAGAACCATGGTTGGGTGCAAAGGAGAACGAAACACATTGTACTTTACTGTGACATAACATTCACTGGTAATAAAACATTAGCAATATAAATTTTTGCTATATCCTCACATTAAAGTAAATGTGTGGTTCTTCTAATCATTACAGCTGTTTTAAAAGATGCTAGAAAGGCCCGGCTGTGATAAAAGAGTCTCATCAGATTACCGCCACCTCCAATCTGATTACAGTCATGTGCGTCACTTGATATCATGGGTGAGAAAAAAAAAAAAAAAAACAATTTCACACTGTAATCCAGCTCAAATGGTGCAAACCAATTATCTAAGGTTGCCATTCTCGGAAGACAGCTATACATACTAATGCAGACTCTAGAAAGCCTGAGAAAACAGGCCAGAAAGTTATGTTTGAACAGGCAGGAGGAGAAATAATAGCTTTGCCACATGTGGACTATTGTATTTCCATCGTAAACAAAAAGTGACAAAGCCAGAGGGTGAGGGGTGAATAAAACAGAACATATCTGTGAAATCTATGCATACAGCACAAGCTAGCACTGATAAAAGATATGTAGAACATGTGAACGAGGCTAATGGAATGTAAGCTCATAAATATTTTAGACTTCATGTGGAATGTATTGTCTATACTGCATGCTATAACTACAGTCACTGTGTGTTTTAAAACAAATAAGTTATCACAAGCAAATAACCTTATAAACATTCTGCGAGTGCCAGTTAGAGTCATCAGTATGGATTATATTTGATTTACCAATTATTATGACAACAATCTAGTAATTATGCATGTTTGAAAAGGCTAAACATTAAATATTGACTGGACTATAAGAATTAATGTACAATTTTTCCAAATGTAACTTTTAAACAGCTTTAAAAAAAATGAACCAAATGTTAAAATCAGTAGAACAATTTCAAATGTCCATTGTTTTCATGCACATTTAAAAGTAGGGAAAAGCAGACAGTGCCTTGCTCACATCAGTTTTGACAAGAAGGTCCCATGGTGTGCTTCGCTGGAGGATGGGGTTGTTGGGAGGTCAAATACAAAGCACACACATGCAAACAAACCCATACAACAAATGAAAATAACCACAGCATAATGAAAGAAGGGGAAGTGAAGCAATAGTAAATACCTTTTTGGTTTTTAATTAAATCAAATCAGTTGCAGACCGAGAGCAGACCGGGAAGATGATGGGTTGTGCAGGTGTTTAGCTATGGAATCTACAGCAATATTGTATCAGTAACTGTTGCTATTTCTATTGCTATTTCAGAATCACCTCTGCAAACATTTTCTTTATTTAGACAGTTTAGAAGTGCCGATCGAAGCTGTAAATACGTATTGTAAATTAAATATAGTTAATTGTAGCCCTTATGTAACCATCCATGCAATTATGGTTATTATAATCACATACAGATTAGGTATTTGAATACTGCAGCTCCTCTTACTTAATATGGTCCATAGCTGAACATTTTAGCACCACAGACAGCAGCATTGGTGAACCTAGCACTATTCAGAACCACAGACAGCAGCATAAGTAAGCCCAGCACTATTCAGAACCACAGACAGCTGTATTAGAACGTCTGGCGCCATTCAGAACTACGGACAGCAACATCATGGCAAGTAACACTATTCAGCACCATGGACAGCAGCACTGGAGAACAGCAACAAGCGAATGACACGTAGTATAGTTAACTCTCAAAAATTTGTGATGCATAAAGTGCCCAAAATACAATGCAGAAAACAAAAAATATAAATTTTTTTGTGACAGAAACCTTCTTTATTAATTAGCATGTCATCAGATATATAACACTGACTAGCTATTGATCAATGATTAATCGTTCATCGTTGTGCCAATACTTATATTTAATAGCACTTTTATTTATAAATCTTGTTAAATGTCAAGTTCTCTGAATATTACCAGCTCCTATACAGCTCCAGTCTGTTTGAGAGAACTTTGATTGTTTTTGCTCTTGCTATTTATTAATGCATTCTCAAATATCATCCAGATGAACAAGACAAAAAAAGAAAACCAAAGATAGCAATATTGGTTGCAAAATGTTGTCAATATTGTAGTCTAAGTTGGCAAAGGGTATGACTGTACTGAGAATAACTCTGAAATGTGATTATCAAGGGATTATCAAGAAATGCATAACAGATAGGATGAGTTAAAAGAGAAAAGGAGGGCACTGCTTGGCAGAGTGGATGCAACTCTCAGGTGAAGACAATACTTTAAGAAGGGAATTCAGAATTCAGGCACAGAAGGAATGCATGACAGCTTGATTACCAAGCCGCTTTGATAAGGTGGGCATCCATAATGGACACAAACGTGGGTGGTGATGAGCAGAACGAATCACTGCTGATTTAGGACAAGAGGGCTTTAGTTAAGGATTTGCAGTGGCATTTAGGAAAAGTGTCTAGATTGAAAGGAAAATGGCTTCTGAGGTGTATGGGGTGATGGGGAGAGAAAGAACGAATGGAAGGGAGAGGGGGGTTGAGAGAACCAGAGAATGGATGAGAAAGAGACAGACCAAGAGAAAATGAGAGAGGCAGAGAATGACCAAGGGAGGCAGAGAGATGAGAGAGAGAGAACATCCTTTGGTGCTGTTGTCATCTTGAGCAGAGGTGCTAGTGTGTGTGTGTGTGTGTGTGTGTGTGTGTGTGTGTGTGTGTGTATATATATATCAGCATGTACATTACAATAGGAGTCATGTGCCATGGCTAATTAAACCGCATGTGCCTCAGTACTAGTGCCCCTCCTCCCCTATACCCTCTAATTACACTAATCCATTGTTTAGCTTAGCGGCAGGACCCTAGCACGCTAGCATCCCTGCTTGAGAAAATCATTCAAATTTCCCACCTCAGTCCTAATTACTCACATTGGGCTGATAATTAGCAAAGGCAAAGCACACAGTTGGAGGCCGCTGTCCAGATGTTTGATGAATAGGTGTTTTAATTAACAGGAAGTACAAGAGATAAACAGGAAGTTAGCTCCTATGCAGCCAACAAATCTCATTAGCAAGGCATGCTCAGTCCTGAGGGAGTGGTTACTATGGGAAAATACACTTTGGCATGGAGGTGTGTTAGGGCTGCTAACAATACCAGTCTGTTATGGCGTTATTGATCTCCTCAATATCGCAGAAGGCTGCAATGTGCAAATGATCCTTTAACCATGTAATCCAACAAAAGTGAAAGTATTTTGGCCTGGCTAAAGCCACTGATTCACTGAGATGTTTTTAAACAGCCTATATTTGACATTTTCCTTCTACTTCATTTTTTAATTAATACTTAATACTTTTATTAAAGTAAATTCGCTTCATGTTGTTGTGTCTCTACTATTTTAGCTTTAATGGTCACATTGAAAGCAATACAGTTTTATGAGTTGGAATTAGCTTTATTTTTAACATTTTCATATGTATCAACAGTGACTCTTCTTTCTAAAGGCCTTATTTTTTTAAGACAAAGCTTCTGAGTACTTAATAGAGAAAAAAATATAATTGTAGCAAAATACTGAAGTGTCCAAATTATTCAAGCAGAGCCAAACTACAGCTCCAAGAGTTCAAACTCAAAATAGTGTGCACTTTAGATTGAAACAATATGGTCCAAAGAACACACTATGGGTTCAGTAAACACAGCAAGCAGGATATCAACACCTTTTAGATGCAAAGCAACTCTGGGATCTGGCCTCACTCAGTTTCATGCCAATAATAATAATTTCCACAAAGAATGCCATAAATGCTGAAGCAGTGTTCAGTGCTCCATAAGGATGGTGCTTTGAATTAGTAACATTGTGTATTCTTGTTTAAATCATGTTTGTGAATGCTATGTTACTATTATTAATCATTGCAACTATGCACACTGTTTATCATGCTCTATAACAGCTACAGTACTAACCCATATGTTCAATAACAGCAGATGTACATAGCTTTGTTTTCTTTGCAGCTGACTTATAAGACTTGAACTGTTATTTGGAACAAATGACTGAAATTACTCTCTACTGTTTGCTTAACAACAAATGGATTCCAAAGCTAGTAGCAGGTATGTTCAGTAGTAACGTAGGATTAGGTTATTTATGAAGTAAAGAAGCAGCAGCACAAAATATATAATAGTAAAATAACACAAATCAGAAAAAAATTAATAATGACTGATGATATCAGGTAAACCCTGAGAGTGAATAGGCCAAGGTCTTTACAGGCTCTATGCAGCATAAAGTAAAAGAAGTGTTATTCTGTGGTGAAGGAGCTGTATTAAAGAGTGACACCTCAAAATAAAGAAAGTAGAAAAAAGTACGGTATCACATTTTTATGATATTTGTTAGACTTGCTGAGCATAAAATGGGCTGTTTATGTAAATGCATTGTTCGGAGAGGCTACCCTTAATTATGCCTTTTCAGACAGCAGTCTAAGCCAAAACACTCCCTGTTAAAATGAATGGGAAGACTAAACTGGACAGACTGAAAAGGAAGACTTATAGTATAGTTGGACAAAATATATAAATTGGTAAAAAAAATCTTTATTTTGGCAGCAAGTGTGATGTTGCCACTAAAAATAACATATAACAGTAGAATCAATATAAATAAACCGAAATACAGTAAGGCACAGGAGACAGTTATGTTTATTTGTATTTATTTTAACATTTGTGACTTTTTCTCTTCACCTTTTTATAGCACTGCAAATAACTGCTCTCACAGAAACAATGAATTCAAAATGAGCAGTTTTGCAGTTCAGTTCTCATTAAAAGATTGTAAGAATTAGGAAGAGGGAAGTATGTCTGCATATTAAGATGTTTGCAAACCACGTCAATGCCTTTGTCTAAAAAAGAGAGAAATTCAGTTTTCCTAGCCATGGGCCCTTAAATTGATGACAGTAATGATCTGTACACCCTTCTGTATGAAACCATTTAAAGAGAGTGGTAAGCTTTTTGAATAAATGTGAAAATAAACGTAAGAGATAATTATCCTTGAAATTTAAAAGCTGTTTATTACACACATTCATGGCATATTTACATGAACATAGTGTTGCTGTCTCTTGCAGATGCTGCTGTTTTGACTCACAGCATATCCCTTCCAGCCACGCTAAGTAATAGCAAATGGTAACTGAAAGCTAAGGCTTAGAACTAGAGAGTTAGCACTTGATAGCTCTGCATTTTTAACACAGTCTCTTTCGGAGAAGAAAAACACAACTCTGCTGCATGAAAACCTGGACATTTAAATGCTGACTGCTAATGATGGTCCATGAGGCTGTTTATGCAGTGCAAGAATCCATTGTTCCTAATTAGTACTAAAAGTGAAGAAAATATTTTCACCTCTAAAAGCTTTCATGAGTGTCTCAAGCACCACTTTGAAATTCAGTCCTTATAGCAACATAGAATACTCAACACAATGTTATGTCTGTATTTCAGGGATGGAACAGTAAACCTTGGCTCCCTGAGCATAAACCTCTGCATTCCCATCTATCCCATCTCCCCCAGCACAAACAACCATGTAAAGAACAAGCAGATAACAGCAATGCTATATTCACTCATATCAGTGGCTAATCCTGTCTAAGGTCATGTCTTGACAGGATTCATGGGTAACATGTGACATAAAACCAAGTGTATCTAGTGTGTTGGACAATGTATTATTGTAATTTTAAATAATATATATATAAAATTAATTATACAATGAACTCATCAGCTGTAAAGTATCACAGGTTTGGACTGGAATTATCTGACAAGTTCGCTTTTTGTTGCGTGATGGAAAAGCCCAATCCCGGATAAAGAGAGCTGGTAAACCAGCTTTTCAACACATGCTATAAAACTATGCTAGTAAGATGTAGAAGAGGGGTATTTCTAATGTATTAGACAGTGATGGTAAATGAAAAGTCAATTGATGGAATATAAAATGTTTATGGAGTGACATATTGACGTCTTTATTCGGGTTGTTACAGCAGTTTAATACCAGCTGGTTGGCCAGTGCTACTGGGCATGTGCCCAGGAGATCTGGTTGACTCTTTTTAGGGAGTATTCTGCTTAGACAAGATTTTGAATTGCGTAACTAGGGAAATAATATGCAGGTCCAACACAAAGAATACTCCATGTATATATAATGACCAAGAGGTCATTAGTAAACTTACCTTACCTTGTTCCTTGCTTTTGTAGAGTTAATAGACTGTAGACAACATTTTTTTTTTCACATATGCCCAATCTCGCTCCGGGAGATCCACCCAGCCGAGTTTGACACCACTTCCAATCTTTTAGCTAATCCAGGTACTAAACTCTTCTGGGCTATCTGAGCAACACAGTTAGGTGAGCTGGATCTGAACTCTCCAGGTTGTTGGATCTCCTGAACCATGATTATCCCCAGTTCTAAAACTTCATCAGTGTCCAGTTTTAACAAAAGAACTGCTCTTGGCTGGATATTGTTGGGAAGTAGATCATTCTCAATCTGACAATGATGATGTGTAAGTCTCATGCTAGCATCACATTACTATACCACTACAAAGTCAGTTGCACTTCCAGGTTGAGAGTGGGCTCCAATTCAAGTAATGTCTGATGAGTAGTGGATGGTCTAAAATCTCAAATGAATTCTAATATACTGGATTATGCAAGACAGGCTGACATATTTAGTGAGGTCATTAGAATTGTTCAGACCTGTATCTACCTGTCACCTGCCACACCATCATCTACAGCAGCTGTCTGCTGTGTCACAGCATGCTCGAGCAGCATGCAGTAGATGATGAGGTACTGGTGGGTTCCTGGGCCTGATGTGTATGTGGTGTTGACAGACTAGTGCTGTCCAGGGTGCTGATCTGCAGGCAGCACCTGGGTGACAGACTGGCGCTGGCTAAGGCCCTGCAGCACTGACATTCTGTCAGCAGAGTGCATTCTCACTCACCTGCTGGGGCTACTTAGAAGTCATCTTAAACAATGGTTACGTCAAGTATTTAAGAACATCAGTGCTGTCATTTCATTGCACTCTAGTGTCAAATTGGCCCACCCACAAATGCATGATTTTGCACCAACTATTGAAATATTGGGAAAGCTTTGTTTCCAGTTTAAAAGGCTACATTACTGAGCTGAACTGTGTTGTTACAGCTAAATGGACCTAGGCAGGTTTGAAACAACAACAAATCTGTCACCATTCTAATGGCAGCCAGTAGTTATGACTCTTTATGGTGTACAGTTAACAGTTGCTTATCGCAGGGGTTACGTTCCAAGAGCACACACATTTAGTGAAAAAATGCGATGCTGTGATGTGACTAATAAAAAGCATAAAAATGCCTATTTTAATAGTATAAACCTTAAATATGCTCCCAAAACACTTTCTTTCTAAACGTCTTTAGCCTTAAAGAAAACTTAAAGGTAAACCCGTATCCATACTCTACAGTTTACACTGAACTCCCGCAGTCCTAGAATGTAAATACCGATGTTACCCCAATATAGACTGTACTGTAATTCATGCACGTGCATTTTCTTTGGTATTGCCTGTCGTGTCTTTGGCATAAGCAGGTAAATACAGTAAGAAATTAATTTTACAGTTTTTTACAGTAATAAAAATACAGGGCTTTAAGAAGAACAAAACAAATAACACTAGAGACGCTACACGGGGAAATTCTGGACTGCAGCTGCGTCAAAGGGCAGCAGCCAATCAGCAGCAAGGAGATGTAAATAGCATTCTCATTTATGTTAATATTTATGTTACAAAATTAGTAAATGATATTTTTCTTAATCATTTAGCACTAAAATGCATGAAAAATTATATATTGCCAGACAAAATCTGTGACGTCAGGGCCTCATCCGCCACGCCCCCTCGTCCTGTTGCTGGGCTGTTTATGTTTGGGTCCGGTTCTTTGCAAGCCAGCACAAGGATGAGGGAGTGTGCACGTTAGTGTGGGGGATTCAGCGAACAATTATTAGTTCAGTTCTCAGAGAAAATCTGCGATGGACTGAAACAGTGACTGCTGATCCATGTTAAAGTGGGGGTTTACTGAACTACCAAGCTAAGTGGGTAAATGCTAACACATGTTTGCACACGGTACCTGTGATGTCTAAAATTGAGAGGCTGGTGGAAAGGGAAGGCCTACCCATCCAGAGATCAAGGACAATTAATCTCTCTTGGTCTCCTGGCTACATTTGTGGAAGCTCAATTTTTAATTCACATTAAAACCAGTTAGGCACTCAATACAATCATAAATCTATTGTTAATTAATATGTTAAAAACAAGGGTTACAAACAAAACAGATGCTGCTGCTATGAATAAGCACCACATGCTTGTTAAAATAAAATGTAAAAAATTGTCCACAAAATTCAAGGTAATATGTATTATATACGTTAATATATTTGGTGTAATTGTTGTGGTAAAATAAAGCACATTAGTTCCAGGTCTCCATGTGATCAGCACAGTCTCTGCCCTGACACCCTTCAGTTGTTTTCATCAGTAGAACATGACGGCCTGATAGGAGTTTAAAGACCATAGCAGACAAGATACATTTAAGACATTTATTGACACAAACTATATTAATTTATGGACCTTGGCAACTGCATTCCCCACATGTCTATAAAAACAAAGAAGTACTGGAAAGTCTGCCTCACAGCAAATAATTTGCAGTTAACAGACTAGAAAAAGTATATTTTATATGCTTTTACCTTAAAAATGGTGTGTTTACATGCATTATACTCATTCTGCTGCACACGCAGCAAAGGCTTAGTGATTAGTGATAAGTAAAACTGATCAGAAAGTTGAATTAGATGTGTTGCAGCAGAACAAAACTGCACTGTTTAGTGGTGTAGCCCCGCAGGTCTCAAGCTTAACATGTGCTAAAAAAACATCAGAAATGTTCAGACAGCCAGAAATTGCTATTCCAGGCTCCTCTGCTATATAGTGTTGCAGTCTGTGGACCATTGCAGCAGTTTAAATGGAAAGTTATGGCATTAAACAGCACTCATTTCTTGCCTCTCAGTGACGGTTTGACTATGTAAAAAGCACAGCAGGGCCCTGGGGGGTTTGCACAGATGGCATTTAGAACCACATCTTTAAATGAGCATGCCAGGCTCAAGAGAGACCGATACAAAAGTGCAAGAGACTGTCACTATTAACAAGCCAATGAGCTGCATATGTATCTGTGTGTGTGCATGCATGTGTGTGGCTGCATGTTATTCAACAAAGTTATACAATAAACATTCCAAGTCATGTACAGCTTTAATCGTGCACTAGTTTGTGACTTTCGTGAGCAGGTGATAGTGAGCATTTTTATAAGTAAATTTAACATGCACAAATTTAAAGGGGTCACATTTGTCCCCTGAAGCCCAAATTTTTGGTGTGGGTTTTGTACCAAAACAGGTCATATTTTGTTTATTTACGTGATCTAACATTTCTTAATTGTATAGTTGCATTTGCTAGTGCACCTTTAAAGGTCCCATGACATAAAAATTTAACTTTGTGAGATTTTTTAACATTATTAGGAGTTCCCCTAGCCTTATTATGCAGTGGCAGGGAAATGGCGATAGGTGTAAAGAACTTTGATCCTCCTGCTCCGCCATTCAGAGCTCAGATATCCCGTTCTGGAATTTGGCCCCGTATGACGTCATATGGGAAAATGTTACTTCCCCTTCCTCATGCTTTGCCCGCCCAGAGAATTTCGACCCCTCCCCTAAAAAATAGCTCCACCGACTGTCATGGCTTGCGAAGCATAGCAGTTGCTCTGTACTTAAATGTATAAATAACCACAAATGTTCCGTCACACAAGCCTCTGAAGAACCATTGGGTTAATTTTATTTTTACCCGACACGACTAGTACCTTTGTATGTTCTAACATTTTGCCGAAGACTGTTTCCTCAACTTGGGGCAATACAGAGCTGGTTTTGCTGAATGGCTGAAAATAAAGTCTGGATCAGTACCAACTCTCCTTGGACAAGTAGGTCAACTTAACGGTGTATAATTTTGTTGCTTTGCTGTATATGTTACCAAGCTTTTTACCCTTAGAATGTGGGTGTAATATTAGCTCTGCAGCCAACAGCTAACAGCCCAGTTAGCAGGATACTGTCGCAAATGTAAAGGTAGATAGCATTAGGTATATGTGTGAATGGTGTGTGAATACACACATTAACTCGAGTGTTGTACTTCTTTGCTATTTGGACAACCGTGCTGCAGATATTCTATGAGCCATCGCTATACACTGTAAACATTAGTGCATGGTACCGTGGCCACAAGCTGGCCCCTCTCCCACCCTCCACCTTGCCCCTCCACCACCCTCCACCTTGCCCCACCTCTCTCCTCCTCCTTATCATTTAAAGCTATAGACACAGAAACGGCGTGTCCTGGGAAATCTCATTGTGGGACTGGCTCGAAGTGGCTGTAATTCTTCACCCAGGCTGAATTTCAGAAAGAGACTTCAGATACAGTATTAAGGGACCACTAAGACCTATATAAACGCATAAAAAATCAGCATGTCATGGGACCTTTAAGATATGTTCTTCAGTCAGATAAGTCAGATAATACATTCTTTAAGATCTTAATGACCTGCACTGTTTCTTATTCTTATTCAAGTCTGTAGTGAATAATTTGTTTTGACATTAGGATCACTGCTAAGACAACCATCTCTACCTGCTCCGCAAAGTCTACACAAAACACAATAATAATAATACACTAAGGAATTTCTCTCGAAACCAACTATTAATGCTTGATATTACAAATACTTTAAAGTATTTCAATGATTACACATACTAAAATATAATAATACTATTATAATAATTTTTATCTGGCAGCTTTCATATCATGAATCATCTCTAGTACATATTCAAATCTGACTTACTGGTGCTCTACTAAGATAACTGTAGATGATAAGAACACATTTCTGAGAGAGTAATGTCGAGTGGCTGGTGTTACATAAAAAGTGGCTGACATAAAATCTATTCTGAGGTGTAGCATATTAGCTAGCTTAGTTAGCAGGACTATACACTACAAAATTATACATTATATATTTCATTTCAACACTTGTGATCTTCTAATGAGTACAGAGAACAATAACCCATCTCTACAAGAGAGCTAAGTCGAATGACTGGTGCAAGACTAGCAAGTGAAAACTGAACCTGCTTTGTGGGGTCTGGAATGTCTTACCTACAATAGCTTAGTTAGCAGGCAAAAAGAGACCCATACCACAGTCCAGGCTTTGTTAAAGCTAACTGAAGCTAACTGACATTTACAGGGCAAAGACTCATATCTGAGACTGCAAAATAAATGGACTAGGGTCAAAACTGAATGTGTCCTGTGTTAATAATCACTAAGATCCATAGTGCCACCATTTGGTGAGTTTCCACACCCTGTACCAGAGATCCTCAAAAATGTGAATATGAATATGTTTATTTCTTTTATGTTCTTCATTTGTTTGTAAGCTATAGGGGACTGCAAGTGTGTCTGACATGCTTTTAGCTCTCACTTCACTCAGATTTGGTGATGGCAACATGGCATTAAAACACTGGAGCTTGACCTTTCCTACCCAAAGCCTATGAAACAATCTTTTGGACATGCACTTTCCTAATAAACATAGATTCTGACTTTAATGGAGCAAATGAAGAAGGAGTTTCTCACTATTGTGAAAATGAAGTGAAAAAGCCTGTTTTCTGAGCCAGTGAGTTTTCTGTGACTGGCAAAGGCAGGGAATCAGCTGATGTAAGCCTGAAGCAACACCTCGTATATGGCAGAATAGACAGTGGAGGAAACACGGCTGGGTGGAAGTGAGTGAGTGTAGGGTGCCAAGTGCCGCTGCCCACAATTTGTAAATGCTTTGTAAAGATACAACGGAACAGCACTGCCAGGAACAGAAGTAACACGTAACCGAAGATCACGCTCAACAACTCACACACACCTTTTGCTCCAAATGCATGAGTATGAGTATGTTTTTAAAGTTAAAGATGTCTAAATGATTCTTGGCTTGAATGGAAGGGAGCAGAATACACAACATATCCTTTGTATAGAATCTATACATTATCTGGAGTTTGTTTAACTTTTGGTTTTCGTTTACTTGGCTAAACATTTAAACAGTGTTCTTTGAAACTGTTAGTAACAGCCCTGTCCTCAAGAATGAGAAGTGAAGTGAAATTCATTTACTACCCTTTCCACGAATGATAAATATCACATTTTTCAGTCAGAACAAAAAAATAATAATTTAAGCAGGAGGGAGTTTATTATAGCTATCTGTAGTCAGAGACATCACAAGCAGATCTGTCATCACACGTCACAAGTAGATCAGTTAGAAAAACAGGCAAGGGCTACCACAATGGGAAAATACACACAAGAAACCATGGAAATGCATGGAGTAGCAATGCAAGAAATACACAAAATATAGACACATGGGGGTAAAAGTTTATTCAATGTTGGAATCAATAAAATCAATAAAATCAATAAAATCCATTTGGTTGCAGATAAAGGTATTAAATGATTCAGATACAAAAAAAATATTTATAATAATTAGTAGAATACTACACTTATAATAGATTTTTTTAAGGGTTCTTAAGTAACTTAAGTCTTCATCAGAAACTTCTGCTTACATAGAACAAGCTTCTACACTCTCAGTCATCACAATACATTTACAAATACTGGTTATCTTGTGTCATTAAAAACAGTTACAAAAACTTTTTTCTATATGATACAGTCATATGTACGTACTTGTTCACAGTGGCCAATATCTTGGTTAAGGGCTCCTGCTGATTCTGAGATTGCTGAAATATTTCTGTCTACATTATCCTCTGATAAATGTGGCATCCAAAATCAATAAATCATAGTATGAATATACATCATAGGTGGAGCGCTGGAGGAAGCCTCAGACTTCCAGGGCCGCTGGTGACCAGGTGGTAGACATGAGCGACGTGGACCCCCCACGTCTCTTTCGTCTTCGTACCCTGAATCTCCCGCCTCGCCTATTGGCAAGCCAAAATGGGAGCTCTTCTGCGGTCGAGTCAAGGACGAGGGGGTCCACAATGCACTCCAGGTTGATAATTGGGGATCCGTCAAACCACCCGTCCCACCAGAAGCACAGGTCCTCTTCCTCTTGTCCTCGCCGGCTCACCCCCGAGCTGGGTCCAGCCTGCCCCACTCCTGGCAAACTCCTCCTCACTCTGTTGCAGCAGGGCTGTAGTCCAGGCCCCAAGGAAGAGTTCCTTCAGGGCTGGACACCTCCCTGCTGGCTCACTGCCTGCTGCGCCCTTGTTTGGATGGAGGCTGGTCAATCTGTCACGTGTCGCCCCCTTCTCCAGGCACAAAAGGCAGGCACACATGGGAAGTTCACGTGATGTATTTTTTATTTTTTACTTTGCAATAGCACAAATGAACTAGGCATAAAGGCCAGAAACCAAAACTCAAGAATACTTCAGCAGAGACAGGAGAAACACAAACAAACCTCAGCATGACGATTGACCAGCAAAGAAAATAGAAACACAAACCCCTTAATTAACTCAAACTCAAACCCCATAACCAGTAACAGAACACAAGCATTTAACCCAAAATAAGCACAGCTGAACCTAATAATTAAGCACCCAATGACATTTCAAAATAAAAGCACGAAGAAAATCCTACATGCACAGCTTAACAAAGGGTGGCCACTACTGTCTCCAGCCCTGACAAGATGTTAAATAAGGTGCTGGTAGCTCAGGTAAAAAGAAAAAATACACTTTACTATATCTTTTTCTTTTTCCTGTGAATGTGTGGGTTAATAATAGTTAAACAGATTCAAGCAAGAACACGGAGTCAAGAACACAAATATGCATGTTTTACTCTGTGCTCAAGTGAAATGCTTCTTTTTTTGCTGGAGAGCCCATGGGCTCTCTAAGTATACATTAGTATGCATCTGTGTAATTATGGTCTATGCATTAACTAGCTGTTAATTAAATGTAATGCAGATGGCCAACATAGCTCTCCTGTAAGCTAAATGAACCAGTTCCTGTTTCAGTTTCAGTTTTAACCTGAACCAGCATGGTAACCTGGCCCTATATCTTGCTAATTTTACACATATTGTTCTGTAGGCTGGATTCTTCTGACAAGGCAGATTGTGTTTGTTTGGGGAAGCCAAATCTTCAATCAGAATCAGAATCAGATGACTTTATTGATCTGGTGGAAATTGCTCATGTTATGACTACACAGTGAGACAGAGACAAGAGCAGTATAAAAGATAAGGTCTAAATAAATCAAATAAATGAAAAAACTCAATATTAAACACAGTATGCTATTTCCACAAATGTTGGGTATAAATACAGCTTAATAACAGTTAAGTGAATTACTAATAACACAAATGGTTGTTAGGAGTAAGTTATTGTACATAATAGAGATCAGCTGTATATAGGTAACATAAACAGACATAAGTAGTGATATTCACATGGTAAGACTATTACACATAATGCTAATATTTTAACACAAGAACATTGTACAATATTGCACATATTAAACTAGTGCACATCATAGCAAGATAATACACATAATGATTTAATCCCAGCAAGACATTGCACTACAATTCCACTTCCGGCTATTGCACAGATTATTGTGTGGATGTATGACAGAGGTCTTATAGAGTCTGATGGCTGTGGGAAGGAAGTATTTCCTGTGGGGATCATTTGTGTTTACTGCTTTACTGTGTATGTTTATTAAATTAAATTATTATTTTTATCCTTACATGACAGTTGGTTTTAACTTATGCATTTTAACGTATGTATTGTGTACGTGTGGTCGTGTGCGTGTGTACTTACAGGTGCAAGCATAATGCTCATTTAAATAATGAACCGTCCATCTACACAATATCTGAGCTACTTATTCTAATCAGGGCCTCAGAGGGTGCTAGAGCCCATCCCAGCCCTCAGAGGAAGAAAAGCGGAGGAAAACCATGGACAGGTCAACAGTTCATCACAGAGAAAACACACAGACAAACACACTCACACACAGCCACACCTAGGGGCCATTTAGCATCTGCAATTAACCCGACATGCATGTGGTTACTGTGGAACTGCAGTGTGTACGTTTTTGCCCAACAGTTGGTTAAAAAGGCATAAGCCAGAACACTGGGTCAAACCATTAACCCAGCCCAGCTGCGCTAAAACATCTAATGTTGGGTTTGTCTACATTGGACCCAGCATCTAGTTGCTTATTTTTCCCAAATCTGGCTACTATTAAAACATACATTTTTAAGGTGTATGGAACTAAATTGGGCTCTTCAACGCCATCCCTCCTCAAAAAACTTTATGCTACCTCCATTCAGGTTTCTGTATAGCTAAATAGTGACAGCGTTGTCAGAAAGCCATAAAAATAGAATACATCTGAACCGAAAAGGTTCTGTGTGCTCAGGTTTGCCAGCTGTTCTCAAATAAAACATACTTAAAAAATAAAAATATGATAAAAGTTTTGGTAGTGGCCTTCAAGTGGTTCATAAAAATGTTTCCTGAAATTCTTCTGCCCTTTGTCTGAAAACTTTCTGAAGTTTCGAGACACAGTGTGCAAATCTTTCCGAAGTGATGTCTGAAAATAGCTTCCATCTAATAGTCCTTGGAGAGCTACCTGCTAAGTGAAGTAATGCTCTACTCATTAAGACTAGCTCTGGGCCTCGCAGGCTTTAAAAAGCATAAGCAACACCATTTCATTTATTTATTTATTTATTTAAGTCTTCTACCTGATGCTTTCTGTACCTGTGTGCTACAGCGCCTCACCTGCCCCATGCATTGTGGCTGCCAGCTGACAGGTGCTCACCTCCTCTAATTAACACCGTGCTGCCTACACCGCCATGCCGCTGGGCCACTGCTCATTTCCAAATGGCAGAAGCGGTGTCTAATTGCGTTTTCTACAGCCCAGTGGAAACGTGGCCATTAATCATTCTCTGTTGCCGCTAGCCTTCTTTATTTATTCGTCATCTATTTGATTTTTTTTTTGGGGGGTGGG
>JBBPCY010000082.1:17620002-17639634 GCA_037974405.1 Brachyalestes nurse | reverse complement strand
AAAAAAAGAGGGAAGAGGGGAGAGAGAGAGAGAGAGAGAGAGAGAGAGAGAGAGAGAGAGAGAGAGAAACAAAGCATGAGTAAGACAGAAAGAGACATACAAAGAGAGAGAGAGATACAGTGACCTGAGCTCTGAGCTGTTTTTTTAGGTAGCAGGAACCTTAACACACACACACAATGGGAGAATACAGAGCTGCTCCTCATTAAGCCCCCCTCCAACAAACCAGTGAGTGGATTAGAGAGCAACCAGAGAGCTCCCTGAGCACTGAGCAAACAAAGCCCCTCACTCCACTACACTCCTACAGCCTCAAACACAACACAGTGCTAACTCAGCTCTATGTGTGTATGTTTGAGTGTGTGTGTACACATTTTTTTTAAAGGAACCATCACAATACTACTAATATTAACATTTGACATTAGCCCCCTTTTGTTTGAAAAAGAAAAATTAGCTGGTTTGTCTGAGACTTAACTAAGTCTAAGTCTAGGGGAAAATTACTTGGAATATATCCTTTATATTATGCAGAGGTTCTGAAAAAGTTCTAAATTACACTTACACATTTCATTGACAGAAAACAAACGAACAAAAAAACTTCTTTAGGAAGCCAAATGTGGTTCTTCTACCAAATAATCTGTGTGCAGTAATATAACACCCTTAACCGCAGCAATACTGTGTGTGTGTGTGTGTGTGTATGTGTGTATGTGTGATTTGGAGTACCAGGAGAAGTGAGGGGACTGTGACGGATTAGAGCTTGCATATTTCAGACAACAGTACTGTTTATGCAGGGTCGGTGATAGGTTGGGTCTGGGGTGAGAGAGAAGGAAAAGTAAAAGCTTATTTTTTCTCTATGAAATGGAATTTTTCATGCTACTAATCCATACACAGGGTTCTGTACCATCTGGAAATTTGCTTCTGCTTTTAGTGTTGCTATTTTTACAAGCAAATCAAATGTGGGTAGTGGGGGGTGGGGTCAGTGTCCTTAAATCAAGTTGATTCATATCTTCACCAAAACCCAGAGGAACTACTAGATGAATGCTCACTTTTTAGCTTAAGGGCTATTCTACTTGCCTGTCTGGATAATTCCTTTCTTTGTATTTCAGACCAACAGACTATGAAGATGTCTAGTGGTAATTCCTCAACAGAAGGCATCATGTTGATTTCACTCTGACGACATTGTCAGGGCATTTGCTTTGAAAGAAATCTCACTTGTGACCCCAAGAGACATGCAAATAAAAAATAAATAAATAGAAATCATGTGAAATTCTGTTGAGAGGTTTCTCTAATTTGAACGCTCCAATTTGAATTGTTCCTTACATCACTTTTTATGGTCAATATTGTCTCATGAGTCTTTGTATATGTATGGACTGTTGTTAGACAGCATGAACCACTAATGCAACATGTAAACATTTATGGTGCAGTTGATTAATGCAATCGTTAATGGCTGCTGGGGATGCATCTGGACACGTATGTTTTTTTCTGAATGAAGCCTTTTAAAGGGATTAGTTCATCCATGTGCATAAGTATCATTATGATTATACTTTTACCAATATGGATTCTGATACTGCTTATTCATATTGATACTCTTACTGATACTACTCACCCTAATTTACTGCAAAAAATAGACATCCCATGACAGGATCTGAAAAGATGCAACATTTAATTTATTATTCTTTTTTTTTTTTAGAAAAAAAACCCCCGAGTTTCCTTTATATGTAATGAGGGAGGAGTGATCGCTACAAACGCCTGGTCAACAAATGTGTGGTGGACATGGTCAGAGTGTCGCTCCCGTCCCTTCTACTGATCCAATTTAGCATTAACCATTTAAAAAATGCCAGCTATGTTTGAATGCATTAACACTGAATAATTGCCGATAGCAGATCTGTTTGTCCAGGAGCTTATCCATATTACGACTACGACCAATCAAGAACCAGTACCAGTTTAGCACCAGTTCTTGATATCCATACCAAGGCCTATCCATTAATTATTTTGGAAGTCCTTTATATTTGTTTTGCTTTTTACTCCATTCAGCACCAAATGTATCAGTAGATTACTCCATTACTAATGTAATCAACAGCAACATTCCTGTTAAAGTTAATAATGTTGCAAAGGCAGAAAGCTAGATTCGGCAAAGCCGCCTTCATGGTAAAGGATCATATATCTAATCTTGGCTCTGAATGCCTCTTTAAGATGCAGCAGACGGTTCGAAAATAGTTTTGCTGTTTTTCATTCGACAGTGAATTTACAAAGCGTGCCACAGCAATGATCTCCAAGACATAGCTGGTAATGAGTTTATCAAATCATATGCTTTTTCAAAAAGGGGGGCTGATGAGCATGTGCTGCTCTTTGCAGTTCTCATTTGAATATGAATAGCGCGAGAGGAATAATTAGGGTCTGATGACTGCAGCCATGATTGTTCTTTCACTGTGATTATGTACTTGAACATCCCAGCCTCCTTCCTTTGCCATGTCATCTAGATGGAATAACCTTGCCTCCGTTTTTACTTGAATTCTTGGGGTTAGCATTCTGAGTGTCAGCTTTCAAATATTTAGCTGTTGTAACAAGGATAAGAAGCATCCACGCCGGGGGAGGGGGTGCCCTTTTTTTAGGCCAGAGCAATGGACCCTTAAAATTCCTGTGCATGTCGCTGATTGGTATGGTTTGGCAGTTTTTGGTATGAGGTGGAATATTTGCAGAAGTTTATATGAATTGCTTGGTTACAGTTTACAATTTGCTTCTTGTTAAAATAATGTAATGACTAAAGTTTACTTTGCAAAATAGCCTAGTAATCCACATGGTAGAGACTAAAGGCTGCAGTCACTGTAGCCTACACTGTTATTGTTATTATTTAAAAATACAAATGATTTTTAGTTCATTGGTTCATCTAAAGGACCAGACATATTCGATATACAGTAATTACAACATCAAAGATCTTTCTCATATTTCAATAGAGAAGGTGTTCCATGGATTGGAGATTACAATGTTTTAGCAGTTTTGTAAGCGCAACCATGGTGTGAAAAAAAAATCAGGAAACATCCAGGTTGATTAAAGCCATGTCCTACACATAGAAAATGAGCTGCAAGACTCTTATGCACCCTTAAAGTGTGGATGGCATATTGGTATAATATATATAAGATGGTATAAGATGGTATAATATAATATTATATTCCCAATATTCAAACCCTTAGAACTAGAAAAAAAACAGTGTAAAAAAGTCTAAACCTATTGTGTGCTCTCCCACACTCTGCCACTCTTTGCCTCTCCCCTCTCTCTATGAGCATTTTTTTAAAGTGACGGTTATTATTACATGTTTTTTTTAACTACAATAACTTTGGTTCTATGTGATGTAGGAACACCAAACAAAGCTCAGCATGACGTCTGACACTTTGAGCATCAGCAAAAACTTGGTGAACTTCCATATATAGTTTTGCTGTATGATGACAATTTACTATTTGTTGTGCTTTCAGCACAGATCCGTGCTGTTCGCATTCTGATGGTTAAGCATACCTGAGAAATCTGAAGTGATGTGGCTGTATTTATAGCTAAGCTAACTATGGCTATATGTAGCTAAATTAAGGCTGTCAGACTTCCTTCTAGGCCACAACTCAGTACAGTTTACCATTTTGCCTCATTAGGGCCTCTCTGTGAGAGGCTGAAAATCTCTATACAGCTATGGCTCAAAAGGAACCTGATCTGACACCACTAAGATAGGCTTACTATGAATTTCAGTAGCTAGGCTAACTACAACAGATAACTATGATAGCAAGAATGCATTGTCAGGGATGCATTTGAGAAGTTTAAGGAAGAGTAGCTAAGCTACCTTTGATAGCTGATGTATGCCAGGTCCCAAAAGATGTAAGATATTTCACCCATCTCAGTGTACCATGACAAACTAAACACTGCCACATCACTTCACCACATAACATTGTACAAATGAGCTTTTTAGCTAACTATCTGAAGGGTCATTCTTTGTCAGTCAAGTATCAACCTGTGTCTGTGTTGTATTCATCCTGCACAAAAACCTACCTGTTCAATCTGTGATCTTTAAATAATTCTGTGCATTAATTATCAAAGCTGCTTGAGTATCAGAAGTCAGATTGCACATCCCAAAAATTCAGTTTCAAGTAAAAAAAATCCTCTGATTCAAGAACAGCAATGAGAAAACCATCACCACTTCTGAACAGGGCAAGATCCATTTGGGAAGACAGATTTATCATTACACATTATCAGTCAAGATGAGAGATGGCAGACTAAGAACAAATGAGGCTGGAGCGTGTGGTGCTGGTATTATAGCGATGAAGAATGAGGTTTTGAGGGAAGGGCTGGGCTGCTTTGCATGTGCTTTTGCTGAGTCATGGCACAGCAGCAGCACAAGCCAATCATCAGGAAATACTGCTGTTGTGAGGTTTCTAATGGAAGTGGAACAGCCTATTTTGCAATTTGCCATTAAAAAGTTCCATACGGAGGTATTTAATGCCATTTTTAAGCTCCTGTATATATGGCCTTCAGCATGAGCTACAGCAAGAATGATGCCAGAACATCCACAAGAATGATTTTTTCCTTAATGCCAATCGATGCAATCTTCCAAACCTGCACTGAGGCCAGGCCTTAAATGAAATTGCAGTAGGATACACCACTGATCTTCAGGCTTAGGCTCCAGGCTTGAACAGGAAAGTAGCCTGTAAAGTAATTAAAGGGGAGAAGATTATGCATGATTCAATCATTAAACCATCAAGACTGGTTTAATGTGAAATGGTGCATTATAGAGAAACTGACTTGGATTTTCTTCACACTGGTGGTGATAGGAACAAGGGTTTGCGATGTCCACAATGCAAATAAGACATTTAATTTACTCATCAAAACTTGGTCTATGTGCATGTCGCCACTATTAATTGTAACATTGATCAGTAAGTGGAATTGGCTCCTCACTTTCCAGTAAGAGTCTGATGTTGTATGTAAAGATGGCAACAAAGTGTGCTGTTTGTTTCCCAGTCCATACATAAAAACTAACCTGCAAAAACAGCTTGCTTTGAATCTATTGTTTTTTGTGATTTGCAAGGCTTGAGATGACTAATGATAGAATGAGGAATCGCTGATAATTGTTAAAAGATTGAAAAAAGAAATTAATACAATTCATCCTAATTACAACTGTAGGCTACAGTAGCATGTCCTGCTGATGATAGTACCATCATTCGATGATGATGTAATCAGACTCAGGCTACATTGCACAAGGCTGGTATTTACATATATCTGCCTATTCAGCCTACAGCTAGCTTACCCATTCATGAAGATATAGGTACAGTACTGCATTAGAAGCACTGTATATGAGTACTACATGAATTTGTCCTGTTTATGGCACATTAGAAAAAGGTGGGTTATGGTCCATACTATAGTGATCAAATATTGCACAACATATTATTCAGAGTCAATATATTATTATCTGATTGATAAAGAAACTTGATTTTTTTTAGTAATATTGGAATTATGGCAAATAATTACAACTGATGTTAGTGTCTTATTTTTAGCTGGTGCACACAATGAAGCGGGTGTAATAGGACAGTGATGGAAGTTTCCCTTCTTCTAAACTCCAGAGGTCACCCCTTTTTACAAAGACTGGTTCAAAAAGCCAGATTAGATTTGTTCAGATCTTCAAATCAGAGAACTTCAAGTGGCCCATTTTAGGCAGATAACACTATTTCTGCTGGTATAGGTATGAAATGATTGATTTATATGCTCTTATCAAGTTCACTGTTAGGAAAAGGGGATATTAAACATTGTTAGTTGTTGTTATTTACATTGTTATATCTAATACTGTTGTGAAAGTCTAATGATTTACAATATCTACATCAAGTACTCTAAAACATTTAAATAATTCATTAAAATAACTTCACTTATTGGTTTATGATCGACCACAATAAGTAGTTCATTAAGTCTTAAAAAATCTACCCCAACAAGGGATTCATCATAAATGCAGTAAGCCTGTTCCATAAAAACTAAAGAGAGACAAAATGGCTGCTGCCAGTGCTGCAATATTTCATTCACTGTCAATGCATTTTATCACTCTACACAGTAACTACAGGGGCAGACATTCCTGCAGCTCTTCTTGTTGTGACAATTGCGCTTGTTGTGACAATTGCACACCTACTGCTTTGCACATTCTGCCTTTGTCATGCCACAATGCTTCAACAGTGATCAGTATCTGACCACAAAGCCATGTTTGGTTTGTCTACCGTTCTCAATTTACACCCATAAAAATGAAGATGCCATAAAGAATTCTTGGTGTGATGTAACAGAAGATCCACTTTCGATTTTCTGAACAACCTTTTAATTTATGGTTCTAAACTAGTTCTTGAATCTCTCAAACAACCTCTTATGGCACCAACTGTAATTTTGTGTAATTTTGCAAGAGTAGATTTCCTGTTGTGACAGCAGTGCATAAATTGAATAGCCACTTCCATCTCTTCATTCATGTTAAGATCTTTTTTTGCTTCTAACTGTAAAAGAAAGTCATCTTACTGTAATAAAGATTACAGATGTCCTTCACAGGATAAAGGATGTAGCACCAAATATAGTACCAAAACATGGCTTTTTAAGTAATATAGATTAATTTGACCAAATATTATATGAAGAACTGTTAGAAAATACAGTAATCAAGTAATCTTGCATCTATAGAGACAGCCCTTTGGCATTGAAACTGTTTATTTAGTCATCATGGTTCTAGATATTCCCTCCACTTCAGAACTCTTTTTCAACCCTTTAGGGTCTAAGCACCTTATTTATTACATTTACATTTTAGGGTGATGGCCTAATAGTATAGACCTATTAACAGGAGAATGGGGTCAATATCATGTCCCATTAAGCAATGCATTTGAGATCAGAGCTGCCACACATACACCCCTAGTCAGACACACAGCATTTGACTGGTTGCCAGACACAAAATATCACAGAATTGTCAGTGGATGACCAACAACCATACTAACAACAACGATTACGGTTTAGAAAGAGCAATGGATAAATAATCACAGAAGGCATTCATCATTATGGATTTATACTACGGATTAAGTCTCAAAAAGGACAGTGTGGTTCAAGACTGGATTTCAAATCTTCTGTATCTGTATCTGATACAATTGCACCAGAGTCCTCATGGCAAAAGGAGTACATCTGTTGCATGCAACATTCATGAGAATATATAGTCTGTAGTATACTACTGTGATGTCAATGTCAGGTCTCGGCTGTATTGGTTTTGTTATGGGGACTTTTATTTTGAACTTATGGGTGTATGTTTGTGTCTTAAGTCACAGTGTCAGGTGTCCTATGTTTTAGTTAAATGATTGTGTTTTATTATTGGTTGAAGTCTGAGGGTGTTGAGTATTTAAGTTCTTTGAGTTTCAGTCTTAGTTGCTGGTCAACCATCACGCTGACTCTCACAATACCCTCATGTTACCTGTCCATCTTGTGTCTTATGTTTAGTGTTCTTTTGTTAGGCCCTTGTGCCTTTTTGGTTTGTATCAATGGAGAGTCTGTGTCTTTGTAATAAAAATCCATCAAGGAACCTGCACTTGTGCCATGCCCCTGAGCCATAGACGTGACAGTCAAGCTAAAAAGGTTAAATTATTTGTGGCTAAATTACATTACCCACACTCCTCATGTAAAACTAACCCTGTCCTGTTAAGTGGGTACTGTTACAGGCTCTATTGGTTACTACTGTCTTCTTTTTCAGGCAGATTAGATAATAGACTCTTCTTGGAGTGTTGCGAATTTACTAAACACCAAAGCCCCATTGCAGCAAGCTGTTGAATGTTTAACAGTATACCACTGGTTGGTATGTTGAAGGTAGGATTCAAACCCATGACCCCTTGGTCCAGACGCAAGTATCTTACCCACTGAGCTACCACCAGCACATGCTCCAGAAGGGATGGTGGTGGCCTAGTGAGTAGGATACTTGCCTGTAGCCCGTGAGGTCATGAGTTCAAATCCTACCTTCAGCACACCGCCACTGGGTTCCTGAGCAAGATCCTTAACCCCAAGTTGCTCCAGGGAGACTGTCCTGTAGTTAGGGAATAGACGTCGCTTTGGATAAAAGCGTCTGGTAAATGTAAATCTACATTTATTTTTAACAGCTTATTGATGTGCCACGCTATTCTCTTCACTAGGAGATGCACTCATACTTTTCAAAGTAGAACTGAGAGTTAATAAAAGATCATTAATAGATCATCAGAAAATGTTTTTCAGACGTGTGCTAGTAACTAAAACCAATGAACTAAACCTTAGGCAATTGCAGTCACAAAAAGTCAGAACATAAGGATGCAAGAACATCAATTTGAAGGCACGGTCAAAGGTCATGAACGCTGAAAACAAGTAAAGTTCAACCATGTTGCCAAAAGACAAAGAAGTGAGCAAAATAAGAGCTCATGCCTAACAACACCTGACATTCTTAAGCAGCACACAGTGGCTAATATATTCTGACACGTTTAGAAATGATCGCCCTTTAAGAGTTTGTTCATCAACAGGACAGCTGATACCATTAGCAAAATACAGTAGGTCTGCCTAATGTTTTATATGAAGTATTAAATGTTAAGGAACTATGTTCTCATTCATAAGGACCTATATTAAAACTTTAGGTTGCTAAGCTAGTTAAAAAACCTTTTTTAAATTTTTAACTTTGCTGGCATTTTTCAGGTATAGGAAAAATAACAAACAATAATGAACTTGCAGTCTACCTAGTTGCAGAGGCATGTAATAAGATGTTAGTATGTATGGGACCGGGCTCGTCCAAAGGTATGCCTTGAAAGATCTTTTCTTATTAATTTCTTGTAAGATACCGAACCTTTAATTATAACTACACTTGTGGCTGTAAATAGAACATGCAGATATTTTATGATTATTTGAATTTTAAGCCTTTTATGGCAGTCTTGTTTTGCAAGAAAAAAGAAACTACACATTTTTGCAATTTTCTTAATATCAAATAGAAAAAATGTAATTACATGACAATTTACATGTAAAATGTACCAAATGTACAGCAAAATGACAAAAATAACTCCTGAGCTATTAGGATTGAGAACTGTGGATGTTTTTCAGTAAGGCTGTTTTTTCAATATTTTAAAAGAGGCAGACCTCATTCTAAGCTGGAATTTACCAACATGAAACATAAATGAAAGCTGGAGGTAGCCTAAGTCTATGATGCTGTGTGAACTGGCAACGCTCAGGGGAAACTGAATTAAAACTGCACAGGATGCAGTGGGGAGTGTGGGAACCAGGAAAATATGATCTCTAAAAATGTCAAACCATGATGAAGAAGGAAAAAAAGTACAAAAATATACAAAAGTTTGCTACTCATCCAAAATTATTAATAGTGATCTCTTCTCACCTTCACTACAGTAACAGACTCTACTCTTCTAAGATGGCATTAAATTAGATATTTACATTAGAACATTAATTTGATTGAATTATTATATGATTGGATGTATGATTATTATACCTGGGGGGTTCAGAATGGAGGAGGGATTCCAATTGTGACACATGCCATCAGGCTACAGCCTATTGCTAAAAGCAGTGCAGCCTACTAAAGGCATAGCTATAGAATAACAACACTAGAGAATGTAGGGTTTGCATAAACCCAGCCACAGCTTTACATACATCATACAGCAAAGTCAATGAAAACAACACCAGCAACTAAACCATCTAGGATCCTAAACTAAAGCATACTGCAAAGACAGACATGGCAAATGACATAAAAATGACTCTTTTTTCAATTATATAAGTGATCTTCTGATGACAACGATGAAGAAATGCACAGTGACAAAGCTATCTGTATTATTTTTGTGTTGATATTCGAAATGGGTAGACAACAACCTATTTTGTCAGGGTATTGGGTTTCACTTTCAGGGTATTATATCTCCAAGGTGCATTTTTTTATCAAATTTGAAGCCTTCAAATGTAAAATATATCAATAGATACACTGCATGCAAGATTGGTTGAAGGAATGGAGGATAGCAACTGCTGCTAAGCATTGATTGAAGGGCTGAGAAAATAATGAAGGGCTTGTGTTTATTATCTAGCACTTCTAGAAAGTGTCATGATTTTGATTGTCCATTATATGAGGACAACACAGAAAACACAAAAACTGTAATTAATTTCAACATTTTTGTTCACAATATGCACAATTTTCCTTCTATTGCAGGAACTTTTCTCTGCATTTTCTTGGGAAAGACTAAGCCTGACCCTCAGCCCTCAATGGTTCCACACTAAAGAATGAATTAATGATACACATGACAGTCATAAATGCTAATCAGGATGTTTGCCCACTCTTGCCAGGTGGGTATTCTTTATGCACAGACAGGCATGAGATTTGTGAGTGTTAAGAACCTGTTTAAAGTTTAAAGAACCTACAAATAATTAAACGGCCCGATGCCAATAAAAGATTTGTCAGAGAACCATATGCCCAAACCAGAACCATACGGATATGTTTTTCTAGCTTGTTACTTACATGAGAAAATGGAGATGTGTCACATTTGAGACTTGATGGTTCCTTGTAAGCCTCTCTCAAAATTGTTCCATCATCATTTGTTAGCTTAGCTATTGTTCCATCATCATTAGTTAGCTTATTCTGGTTCTGATCCTCTTGAATCAGTGGGTGTGCTTTTGGCTGGAGATAACGAGAAGAATGCTATTAGTAGCTAATCTGTACCACTGGGAGTAAATGATGATGTCTTTTCCCATGTTGCTCTTTGCTTCTGTGAGTGAGTGCGTGTTTGTGAGTCTTCTGAGTACAAGGACATGCACTAATGTACCGACTTAGTACAATAGCACATGTTACACATGGAGTGAGTGTGAAATGAACTCAAACAGTCTGAGGCCAACCTGCAGGGACAGATCAACCACAGGACACCGATAAGCTGATGGCAGAGGTAGAGAGAGTGGGGGCGATCGAGATAAAGGCAGCAACCTCATGAATTGAACTGCCCTCAGGGAAGAAATCCAAAAACCATCTAATGCCAATGGCTTCTTCTCCGCTGAGTGAGTGTACCTGCGTCCAAGTCCTGAACTGTGGCGGGAGGCCTCTGGGGAAGAATAGGCAAGGGCATTCTCCATGCTGTATTTCAGCAACGATGGTTATTCTGGGACATCCCTGGAGCTGCTCGGTCCTTCTGGGAGTCTACTGTGGTAAGACAAGCTTAAATGAAGATGCCCTGTTTTGAGGCAGCCAATTAATCTGAGGATTCAGCAATCTCTGAGCTGGAACCATGTCCCGTGGCTATGCCGGTGGTTACGAGTATACAAAACCGTAGACATGTTCCACTGTCTATGACCTGTACCCCCAGGGTGTTGGCTTTGTGAGGTCTTCTTATCTGTTCTGTGTCATTGTGTGGCCTTGGAGGGTAGCAAATCTGGTGTAACAATAACAGACCTACACTGTTAAAGACAAACATGAAAAAAAAGATGATTGAAAAGATTCTTGGAGCAATACAAGAGGACAATCATTTTCCCATAAAATGCTGTAAATGTGATAAGTGAAGAGTTATTTTATAAAAGAACATTACATAGCACAAATGTTCTACAGTGTCCAATTTGCATATTTGTTAAAATAAATGGCTTCAGATCCACATACAAAATGTAATATAAGAAAAGCAGGAAAAAGCTGAAAATTGCCGCCCCACATTTAATACCTGCTTGTGCCACCTTTAGTAGAAACAACTGTAAGGCTTCCTGTAACTGGAGATCAGTCTCTCGCATTATTGTGGAGGGAATTTCGTCCTACTGTCCTTTGCAGAATTGCTTTAAATTAGTCACAGTGGAGGGGATTTAAGCCTAAATTGGCCATTTAAAGCCAGGAATTTGACTAGGCTACTCTCAAACCCCTGTACCTTTTCTTCCCCAATGCATCAGTGAGAAGTGAAATCAAACTTGTGTTTCAGATCTTTATCAGTTGAGCTTCAGCAGGATTTTTTGGTAGACATCAAAATTACTGACTCCATCAAACGACAAGTTGTCCAGTCTCTGAAACAGCAAACCATCCCCTTACCACCACGAAGTTTGACTGTTGATTTGATGTTTTTATTATGTAAAACTACATGTTGTGTTTGTCTTATTTATTATGTTGTGTTTGTCTTTAAAACAATTTAGTGGGACAAATATGCAAAAACATGTCTTCGAATACTCTTTCATGTCACAGTATACCAATTAAATGTTTTCCTAGAATAACCAAGCCACATTTATATTTTATTGGTCTGCAGAAGATGTTCATGGATGGTTCTTTTGCATTTTGTTTTCCTTAGTATTACTGATGGTAGTACTAAATTTGAATGTCAGTGATGAATCACCATTGGGAATTGTTTTAATCTAGGCTAGGAGCAACCTGAATATGGGAAAACTACCCCAAATTACTCATGATGTCGAAATGTAGCTTGAGAATCTGAAACAAGGCAATGCATACTCAAACTTTGTTTACCTTTACTCCTTTTTAAATTTGTTCAATTGATAATGTATTGCATGCCAAACAAAGTATTTGTAGTATTTCTGAGTATTCTGAGTATTAAGCTTACTGCTAACTAAACCTCCTGCAATGTGGCTAAATTTCAGTGCAAGTAAATGTTAGTTTGCAGTGACACTTAGGAAATATACTCTAAGGCAGTGGTTCACAAACCAGCCCTCAATAAAGCTCTAGACATAACAGGCCCCTTATGACCACTTTGAAAACCACTGCACATGGGCATTATGAACATGGGCGGATCTACCGGGGTGGTATAGGGTGGCAAATGCCACCCTAAAAGAAAGCCTTGCCACCCCTGCTGCCACCCCAGTTGGCAGCAACGAATGAAAAGAAAAATGAAGGCCAATTTGACATTTACAAGCGCGAATCTCCGACTGCGCTGCACAAGATAACGCCAGAGAGTGGTTGGTTTGGAAAACTGAGTGGCGTGAAGGGCGGGAGCCAGGAATTGCGAGGAAAAGAGACACGGGAGGAAAGACGAGGCTGAAATTGGCTTCTTATTCGCCAGCTACTTATTCATAGATTCCGTTCCACCTTAAATGGCTGGCCAGTACCGCTGAACCGCCAGTAGGAGGCATTTGTGATACAATTTTATGTAAAGCATGGACACGTTCAAACTGCAAACCTTTGGATTACAATTTTTGAAATGTTTGATGTTTTTTGACATGTTAATAAAAATATGTTTTATATTTTGCACAACATAAAAACCAATTAACCCCCTAAACCTGAGATGTAAGTCTATTCTTATGGCTCCTTTATTTCAAAACGTTTCACATTGGAGTGAAAGAGTGTGAGACAGAGAGCTAGAATGCTGATTTATGAGAAATTTTACTTCAGCTTTCTTAATTAATCACCCCCTCAACCTGGCAAATAAGTCTATTCTTTAATAGGCCTTAGTAAGTTTTAGGTCCTATTTCTAATGGCTCCTCCCTCTTTATTTCAAAATAAAAAAAGAGGTAAAAACTGATTAACTATCTGCCAAGAAATGAAATTATAATTAAAGCAGGGTGCCCTTTGGTAATGTGTACATACTATTTGTCATCAAACTGTGATAACTGATATTAAATTCATTGTATATAGGCCTACGTCTGCCATACGTTGCTACCCCTCAAAAATTCCTGCCCCCCTCTTGCCACCACATAAATATTTTTCTAGACTCACCCCTGATTATGAATAAGTAAAATAGCTAAATCTATGTATTCAAAATATTATAACTGATTTTTAAAAATTATATTATACTGTAATATGAATTATTATTATCCATCATAATAGGGTTCTGCTATTTATGGAGTGTCTTAGTCAGACTTAGGGCTATCTACATATAAAATTCTGATGAGATGGCATGTCATACAAAATCAACAATAAGATAATTAATGTTACTCATCTCACCTACCAATGGTTTTAAAGTGGTTGACTGGTGTATATCTGCACTACACGTAATAGCCAAATCCAATCATCTGCGATGCAATATCCTACACACAGATAGCATTCCAAACATGTCTCTGCATATCAGCTCCAATAACCTGATCCAGATATGATGCTTCATATCAAAGCTGTTTGCCAGATAAGCGCTGAGCAAATTACTCATTGTTTATATGAGCTGACCCTTCGGTATGGACATTGAGCAATAAATGCACATAATGTTTTGTTAAGTACTTTCACTGTTAGCTAAGCCGAAAACAGTGATTATCACAGGCCATCGCCATTATCTATTTTGTCCTGAAGTGATATTCAGTGTGTATTGTAGGATTTAATCTTCCATTCTCCTCCTCCTGACAGGCACAGTAATGTCAAGTGGAAAGACTGGATTTATTTAGGAGTGAAGGGGATAATGCCTGTTAGAGTTTTTCCTATTTGTTAATTTCTGGAGCTACATATGACACTAACAAAGAGGTAACAAAGACACAGACAGCCAGACGAAGGTGGTAAACCTCTTCAAGTGTATTTCACATGCTCCAATTTCTGATGAGGATACCCTAATGCATTGATTTCTTCCATAACATATAAATGGGACACTTGTTGTGTAATTCCCCCCATCACATTGAAACTCCACTGTTCATGAAATTGTGTTATTTTATCAATGTAGACACCTTGGAAATAATCTTCACAATCATAATAAAACATTTTAGCATGAAGCAACCTCAACAACTCCTAGATTAATTAACTATTGGCCACAAAAGACCAAAGTGGTCATTTTCTGCTTGATTTGAGTCGTGTGGTACTGAATTGGATGAAACTGACATTACATTTTCTCAAAATCCGTAAGAATATTTTTAGGGCTCTTAAAAACAGCCACGGTAAACGAACGATTTGACTGGCTTGATTATAACACATGGATGATTGGTCAAATTCCACTTACCACCGCCGTTACCAGAGTCACTCTCAGCAGAACATAAATCACAATCCATCTGACTTCTGCCAACCTCTGCTGGGCGTTTCCATGGCTATGGCATTTTCACTTTGCCTGCTGATCGTCCCTAATCAGCCAGAGCATCTTCGCAGCTTTTGAAGCTTTAAGACTAGGTCTTTCAAATGTGAGAACAACTCTTTGAAATATGGAGGCATGTGACACCAAAAGAAAAATAAACAATAAAGGAAAGGCTGCATCCTCCAAAACATGCACATTCGTACTTTGTTTCAATTTTGGCATTTTTCACCATTAGGCTACATTAAAAAGGACCATCTGTGCCAAATCCTCATTAGTGAAATGAACCGTGAGGTCCAATGTATTGAATCGCGTCATTGGTGGACCTCATTTGCCGCCTCCACTAAACTGATGCTCTAAAGGCAAGTGTCTCTTGGCTTCAGCCCATCACTGCAGTGTGCCAAGCTCTTCACCACCATCAGCCTTTCTTGAGCCTTTATCTATAATCCATTGCTTTTTCTCTTCTGTTTTACATTTGCCTTTGAACAGCTGGAAGTGTTGCTTGGGCGATGTCCAGAGATTCACTTTATTCTTCCCTTTTATATCCCTTATTTACTGTCTTGTTTTGATGTCTTTTCCTGTATCACAGAGTAATACTGAAGGCTGGGTCATTTCCCTGCAGTCCTCATTATTCAGCTATGCAGTCTCAAAGCAGAGAAGAAAGACTACACACTCTGGACATTTGCTTTTCTCTTGGGAGGACAATCGCGCACCTTTACAGATATGTATAGCCATGTTTATCAGCCTTTTGACTCCACGAAGAATTGTCATCAGAAAAGTATTTCATGGCCTGCATAAATACCAGGTTTCCATTTACATTTCTACCAAAGGTTCCATATATTTTTAAAAAGGGAATGAAAAAGTCTCGCCATTTTATTTTTTGTCCTCACTTATGACTCAGAAATGCATTTAAAGGGGGAATTATTATCAACATTAATTTTCTGTTTAAATTTGCACACTGCTCCATATTTTGATAGCAAGACACCTTCCAATGTATTAGTGAACCCTTAATATGACGAGGTTAAGTATTAAAATGAAATGAAAATGATGTCTAAATGTATTGTTTGTTGGGTGATTTGTTTGCTGAAATTGGTTGATTGATTCATTGATTGGTCATGATTAGGGATAGGTATCAAGTACAAGTGCTAATCTTGTAGCAGTTCCTGTCTTAAATATGAATAAGCTCCTGGATTAAAGGTACTGCCATTCATATTTAATGCATTCTAAAAAAGCAGGCATTTCAAATGGTTGCGCTGCTCAGAGCACCCTTAGACCAGGAACAGACTGAAAAAGAAGAGAATCTGTCAGTAAGAGATGAAAGTTTTGACTGAGGAGGAAATTAAAAATGAGCAGTTTTACACAGTAAATCACTTTGAGGAAAATAAATGTAAACAAAAGACGTAATCAGGCTGACCATCCATCTAGCACCTCACACACCACAAAAATCTCCAAAAGTCAAAAGTCGTTCCCGGCAAAGATGCGCATACAAGACACCCCTACCCTCCCATCCCCTCCCCCATAATGCATTCATTGCACAAACTATTTTTGGACATCCCTGGCTACTCTAATGCATGCACCAATGTGCAAAAGGCTGTTTTACTGAGGTCACTTAAAAATGACAGCAGTTGCAATTTTGAGGGCTTATTTTGTTTGAGTCTGTTGAACAGCTTTTGTTTCTCTGAGCCAAACCAACCAGTGCAGTATATATATGGATGCTGTATGGAATAAAGGCATTGTTAACATGTAAAATATAGAAAATCTAATCAAATCTTGACTCCTACCCACAAGGGTAGGTCTTATTCACTCGTCTGACCAGCGCAACGTTTTGACAGGTTGCCTCTGGTGGAATGGCAATACTTCACTGGCATTTATGTTTGAAAAAGGGTATAAAGACATTTTCACTGGTGCTGTCTTGGTACAATTATTCGGCAAAGGGTTTTTGGAAACCTGCTGCTTTGGAAATGGCCTACTTGTTGCTTTAAAAGGCAATTCTGTCATACATTATAAATGTGGCATGTCATTTACATTTACGGCGTTTACAGCTGTCAATCAAACAAGACAGGTCTTTTGTATTTGTTTTTGCACATCTTTAAATCAGTATTTATAGATGCTTTGTTATTTATGCTTCTTGGCCCCATTTTGATCCTGACTGATAGAGCCACTATGTGATGATCTGCCATATGAATGGCCTAAATTTCTGGAGTCTTGTTAAATTAACTCACACATTAAAGTACCCCCCAACACCCACACCCATAACCACACCCACGGACACACACACACACACACACACTATGCCAAAGTCAAGTCTGAACTGGCATTTTTTGTGGATAATTCTGAACAATTGCATTTTTTATCAACTTATGATATAACCAATGTATAAAATTTAAGCCTGTTTTTTTTTCTAAAAATGATTACATGGATTTGACATGTTATTAAAAATGGGTGCACATTAAAGTAGCTGATAATACCAGTTAGAAGAGGAAATATGGACTTATAGCATAAAGGGCCCAATGTTTCTCAAAGTTGTTACAATAAAGAACAACATGTAGTCATGTGCTAAAGCTTGGGTGATGTGGTCGAAGTGAGGATAAGCATACACACTTCTACAAGTCTTAAAGCCCAATTACTGTTTGTGTGCTGAATTTTAAATCCGTCCTTCCATCCATCCATGCATTATCTGAGCTGCTTATCCTAACCAGGGTTGCATGGGGTGCTGGAGACCAGCCCAGGACTCATGGCACAAAAGGCAGAAAAAATGCACTGGGGAGATCTTCGTAGGGCGGACACACAGACAAACACGTTCACGCACACGCGGACACCTAAGTGGAATTTACCGTCTCCAGTCCACCTGATGTGCACGTCTATGGACAGTGGCAAGAACCGGAGAACCCTGCAGAAACCCACGCAGGCGTGTGGAGAACATGCAGACTCCACTTAGAATGGACCCTTGGTTAGGAATCAAACCCAGGACCATCTAGAGAGAGGTTAACGTCATGATTCAGTGTGTCAGAAACTTTGCTCTAAGAAGAAGAATGGTAAGAGCAGCAAAGTCAGCACAGAGACCATTTGAGATGTCAGCATGAGCATGAGCACCATGTGATAGCTCAAGCATGTGGTGGAGGTAGCTCAGTGGGTAGGATACTTGTCTCTGGACCAAGAGGTCATGGATTTGAATCCTACCTTCAGCACACCACCAGTGGGTCCCTGAGCAAGACCCTTAACCCCAAGTTGCTACAGACTGTCCGCTGTAGTTAGGAAATCTAAGTCGCTTTGGATAAAAGCGTCTTCTAAATGCTGTAAATGTAAATAGACATTGTAAGCTTCCAGGATTTGTTAGCTACATTATCTTTGTAGAGCCAGTGAAAACCTAAAACAGCAAACTCTGAGCTGCCAACATGTCTTGGCTGATCGAAGGGTAACATTTGGTAGGAAACTATTCTGCCAGAGAAAGGAACTGACCACAGTTTAATGAAAGAGTAGAGACTCTCTCACTGATGCACAGGTTGACACTGCTCAAGGCTAGCAGGGAAAGAGCTTGGGGCAGGCAGTTGAAGAGCGGAATTTACTTGGTGCAAGAGAGCACAGCACATGAAAGGAAAAGTGAGCCCAGAGAAAAAAAGTAATCCAAAACAAGCAGTATTTATTGACAATACATCCACAGGACGAATGTGAAGGCAGCAGCAGCTGCAGGTAAAATGAAAACTCCTGAGAAAAGCTCCAGAGAAAATGCTAAAGAGACAACCAATGTAAACGTCCATAAGAAGTGGCCACCAGGTGCATCTAGCATTTTCTCACTTAAAATTTACAGTCATAAGAAAAATGTCTGAAACAAGGGTAGGAATAACAATATAACCTCAAATATTATAAGATTCCATTTTTTAAGGTTTGATAATGCTAAGTAATGCAACATGACATCCAACAGTCTAATTGTCTGTCATGACCAGTAATGATAAAAGAGTGGATCATTTTAGCGGCCAACTGATATTTAAATTGATATTGTTAATTAATGTCAAAATAACATTCATGATTAAAGTCATTTTTAATGTCATACATTCATTATCTGAGGTATTTATTCTAACGAAAGCCAATCCCAGCAGTCACAGGGCAAAAGGCGGAAGAAAAACCTTGGGCAGACACACAGACAATTTAGTAAATCCAACTTGACATAAATGTCTTTAGGGAGGAAACAAGAGCACCAGACAGGAACTCACACAGACACGGGGTGAACATACAAACTCCATACAGAAAGGACATTTGGCCACCCCAGCCACGAATTGACCATCTTGCTGTGAGGTGACAGTGCTAAACACTGCACCAATTTACATTTTATTCACCCAACATGCAGCTGTATTCTTGTTTGGCTGAGGCCAAACATATAGTTAAAAAAGTGAGAAAGACCTAGACATTAGACATTAGACTAGACCTAGTCATTAAACACAGAAAATAAGTGCATCCATGAGTATACACATTACATATAGTGAGAAAGAAGGTTAACACACTTGACTAACTTTACTTGAACCCTGCTACATAACACTGACAAAGCCATGCCATTAGCATGTCATGGCAGATGTCATATGCTGATTTAATGTCAAGACATCAAACATTACTGTAGATGTCACAGAAATTCTAACATGATACTTTTTATTAATTCAATTCAATTCAATTCAGTTTTATTTATATAGCGCTTTTAACAATGGTCATTGTCACAAAGCTGCTTCACAAA
>JBBPCY010000082.1:17571286-17603555 GCA_037974405.1 Brachyalestes nurse | reverse complement strand
CAAGCCCTATAGTATTCTGTAGAGGACATCCTGGGCTTTCCAGTGATGTGTCATGTGATGGGTTTGCATGCTGGGAATGCTGGCACGCAATGGCAAGACATACACGAGGTGCACCAAATGCAAAATGTTCCTCTGAATAACCAAAAAGAAAACGTGCTTCCAGGACTATCACAGCTAAAATGTCCAGAGGATGTTCTATGACTATTAATTCACTGTTGAACTGAAATACATGTTTCGTTGTCCTTGCAAGCAATTTAGCAACAGAAGAGTGATACAGAATTTTATTGTTTTGATCAAACTGAATGTGTTCAGGTTAATATCCTGTTGTCCTCTACAGTGGAGATGCTGGAAAATTAAAACACAAAATATATGTAAAGAAATTGAAATTGTTTCAGTTTTTTCATAATAATCTGCCATATGATGCATATGTAATTAGCTTCCTGTCAAAGGCAAAGGGGGGGGGGGTCATACCAGGAGAAAAATTGTCAAAAATGAGGCCGTAATATTGTACATTTTATTGTACAAGTACAGTATTGTATGGTACAGTATAGTATAGTATTGTATAGTAGTATAGTATTGTATTGTACATCTGTCTTTCTGCTTATGATGAGTATGATTTGGCTTAATCTACCAAATACCAGTTGAATTGTATTTTAAACTTTCGGTTTAAAAATCGCTAGCTGAGTCTCAAACTGAGCAGGATCGCCTAAATCGTCATGCCTTTTATGCTTCTTGCTATAACAATATTTGTACAAAAAATGAAATGAAATTTTTCCGGAGCTGTATGTGTGTGTCCAGACACTCTTCATCTAGGAAGAAGTGAAAAGAAAATATAATTTAACACAGAAATTCAGATGAAATACTAAAAAATTTGGAATCTAGTGATTTTTTCCCATTTTCTAAAACTACAAAATACTGGGAGCAAGAATAATTACAGAACTACTTTTCTTATTCTCCTTCATATCATTTATTACTTAAAATTAGTGCATAAATGTTTCATTATTTTCTGGCACAGATATGTTCTAGGAAAGTTCTCATTCTTAACATTCCATAGTGATTCAAATTTGTCCAACTTCGCAACAGTAGCTAAATAAAAACGCATCTGTGGGTGAGAGCATGGACAGGTCAGTTTCCAATATCCTGTTACAACTATTTACAGTTTTAATATATTTTGAGAAACATTCTACCAAATGTATGTATTTGTGACAGTGTTACATTTGTATGTTAGAATAGCATGTTTTTTCTTAGATCTTTGAAAGTGATACATTTCAAATTACAATAGACACATACTGTCCAAGACATCTACTAATTTAACACTTCTTCTGAATTCAAGAGTATTATTCAGGAGTTTGGTCTCTCTTTGCTACAATAACAGCCTCTACTCTTCTGGGAAGGCTTTACACAGAGTCACAAACTACTCAACGCATAGATTTTGAAATGCCGATGCTTGTCATTGGACACAAGTGTATCTGCATATATGCAACAGAAAGTGGCTCTTACAACTTGTGGACATATATTTTAAGTGGCAAAGTGGTTAAGAGTATGTGAGTGAGTGTGTGTGTGTATGTGTGTGTGTGTGCGCCATTTGCTGCACACATTAAGAGGTGTTCTGCTCAGCATGCTTCTCCAGTCTCCAGGCCGTACTCGTGTCTCTCTCCAGAAGACGCACCCTCTCGCTCCGTTACATAAATCTTTTAACACTCTTGCTGCTGACATTCCTCCTCGCAATTCAGAGAAATCTCTTAATTATGGCACTTAACATAGTGCTGGATGGCCTGTGCCAAGAACCACTGAGCACATAATTCACTTTGCCAAGCCATGGGAATTAAAAAAAAAAAGCATCAAAGGGACATTAGAAGCAATATGGCACAAAAGGGAACGAGGCAGAATGTGGATGCTGTTTGAGGAGAATGCATCACTCTTGAGTTCTTGATTTCGAAGGGCTGAAGGCGACACTTCATACCAAGCTTGTAAAACTAAACAGGCAAACACTATTTGTACAAAATGAAGAAAACTGTGGAAGCAATGTTTTAAGGCCTTTGACAATGTACAGTTCACCGCTGTATGCTCATGCATTATTTTCCTTTGCCTTTACATGTGAGGTTTTATGGTTCTAGGCTGTAAAACAGATTCATTTTAAAGTATGAGCACCCTTGGTCAAATGGCACATTTTGAAGAAGTTAATATAACATCTTCACAATAATATAAAAAAAACAAACACATTTCTATACATTTAAATGCAGAAATACCATTTTCTTGTTTTATGTACTCAAATAAAATGGAACATGTACAGATCTTTGGGGATCCTTTCATTTTAACAACTGGTGCTTTTTTGTCAAAATCAACCTCCTCAACTGCTAAGAAATTAAATATTAAGTTTTTGAAATGACTTCCCCAGATTGAAATATTTTTGTGAATTGTTTTGTGACAACATTTTGCGAAAATGCTGAATGAATCTCAAACAAGCTAAGCATGCAAGATGGCCTTGGAATATTTCTGAACCACAAATGATCTGCAAAGAACAATAGAAGGAAATCAAAAAGCTCAAGAACAATGTGAGCTGGCTACAGGAAACTTTTGGAAGTTGACATTTCACCCAAATTGAATCGTACCAACTGACAAACTTTAACATGCTACATTTTATGTAAACAAATAAATAATTCATTCTTGTACACGGAAATAAATATGCAGTAATATGTCATCAGTCTTTCACAGTATAATCTATACACTGACAACCTGATCCCTTGTGACCCCTTTCAATAGACAATCAAGGCTACAGTTTTCACATAATCAGCAATGTTAGCATAAACTGCGTAGCCTCAGACTCTCATTTAGAGCTTATTAACATTCTTCCAGCATCCCGATAGTCTAACCACTATAGCATGCTGCTCAGTGGAGTTGTATGATTGGTCAGAAAACCCTCAGCAAGTCATAAAGGTACATAAAGGTAAGGTTGCATCTTTTGATATTGGTTCTTTCAGTTATGGGCAAAAACACATGATATGTTTCCAATGAAAACACCCCAAAAATGTACTGAAATTAGCCTTTTAACTACTGGAGTCCACCAAGATTTTTAATCAATGTAGACAGTTGTAGACAATGTAGACAACTGATAGACACCTTCTTTGGCCTCTGCTCTAGTCTTTGCTTCCTGCATACAAATCTACAGAGGTAAAATGGTAACTTTACCAAGCAAATGTCTAGTTTCAACCGGCTACTTTTAACGTTTCCTCCTTGACATACCTGGGAAAAAAAGCTATATTTCCAGCTTGGTTTACTCAGGTTTACTCCAAACGGTGAAATGTTGGCTTTCTATTTGATCCCAAAAGCTGGCAAAATCAGTACTTCCAGTATTATGTGCTACGAATTCAAAAAGCAAGTTCTTTAATATTGCACCCTTAAATATAAGAACCCTGCAGGATGTCTAATAGGCATTTTTTTCTCAGCTAAGAGGCAGTTGGTTTATGAAACATATGTGTTTCTAATCAAACAAAACAGCCGATTAACTAAAGCTATGCACGCCCACTGCAGCATACTTGTAGATTTACATAAGCTTGTTGGACAATAAACACATGAATGTGGCTTTCAGGGTGCCCTAAATTTAGCTTGACTCTTTACTGGCGTTAACTGTAGAAGCTTCATGAACAAATCTACACAATTCTAAGAAAAAGCACATAGATAAACCCTGATATGCTGAAGTTACCAAAAAGGCATGTTTGGAGTGATGTCATAACGGACTACATTTGGTTCCCTCATGAACCTTGAATGGTGCGGATCTTTACAGAACCACTTTTTCGTAAATTAGTAAATGTGAGTCTGTCATATATGAGAAAGTTTAAAGACATAATGTAAATGTTCCAAAAACATTCAAGTGTAGGGATACATATTATGTCCACCATTATTTTACTAGTAGTTGGTTTCCACACCACAAAGACGTGCCATAATGGTGAACTCTCTCATATATGTCAGTAGTGTCTGTTCTGTGTCTGTGACTGGTTGGCCTGTATTGAGCCTCAGTGTAAATGTCTTGGTTTTTGGGACATCACAAAAACAATTCATTAAAAAGTAGCAGCTTAAGTCTGGAGAGTGAACAGTAGGTCTTAAAACATCACTAGTATTTTCCTACTACATCAAACTCCTTTTATTCCAAATGTTCAATACCATGAATGTTCAACACCAATAAAACACATCTATAGAAAATGTATTTACAATCCCCCACTTACAGAAGCTGGTGCATTTAAACACTTCAGTACACCAGTTTTCATATGTCTGATCGGAAACAAGGAAACAGAAGCAGTTACTTGCTCAACACACCATGTACAGTCTTTCAGAGACATAATAGTTAGATCTGAAAACAACATTTACCAGTTTGTTTCCTGCAGGTTTGTTAATAACAGCAGCCTTATTTTAATAATTACCTGCCCCTACATATGCATTTAACTACTCTGCTGCTAGAAGACGTGTCACAAAGTGTGTCACAATACTGCATTCACTCGAACCAGTACGGTTGCTGCTCTTGTCAGCTGCACTGTATGCTGTCTTGTCTGTAAATCATTGTACTGTTGATTTGCTTGACTTGACTGGACTATTAACAGGCAAATCAAAGTACTCTCAGACAGAAGTCTGGCTTATTATACTATGTAAGAAATGCTGTGAGAGGACTATATTTCTCTCTGTGAACATCATAATGTCAAGCACAACAGCTAAAGTATGATTTAAGGTACATCTGCAACGAACCACAGCTTTAAAAACTTAAATACAACTTGTGGGGGTAGTGTTACAGCTACTGTGCACAAATTGTGTCAATTGCTCTCTCACGCATTTACATTCACAGATGCATATCTGACAGAGAAAAGAAAGAAAGCACAAAGAGGAAGGCTTAATGAATAGTTTGTGTTGTTAGCTGTATATTTCTTTTTTAATTGGTTAGAGTGTTTGAGTGATTTGAGCAAGACTTTTAGATGCTCATCTAAAGTGAAGTGCTTCATTTCAAAAAAGCTCATTTTAAAGGTTCGTTTTTATCAAGAAAATGACTGGATTCATATGTATTTCAATACTGGTTTTGGAAAAGGAAAAATGATACTGTGCCATCTGCCATTCGTAACAATCATAACTTTCAACCACGGTGGAAAACTAGGCTGCTATGACATTACAGGAAAGGTTGACCGAAAGCCACTCCATGCCTCCTGTACTTGCTAAAATGTTACAGAAGCTGTGGTGATCCATGACAGCAGAAATCCAATACTTGCAAGATTCAAATGATCACATTTAGCACAGTCAATAACAGACAAGGACGGGCACTAAAATGGAATAATTTCTCTCCATTCTGGCTTTTAGCTAATAAATAAATATGCAGGTTGTGCCAAGTACTTTTGTTCCTGCATTTCAGAGTCAAACTCAACTTGTTTAAGAACGTGTTCTCTGGTTTTTCAGATAAAAAAAGATTGCATTGCGCTCTGGTAATCAGTCGCAACTCTCATCACTTCGAACCAATGTGCAGCACTCTACCACCACCTGTTGTTCCACCAAGGGAACTGGATTTGCATCCTAACTAACATCTTCTTCAGACCCCTAAGTGTGTGCATCTGACTGATGCAAATGTGTCAGAGTTATCACTGGTAACCTATAAAAAAACAAGGAAAAATCATGGAAAACTGTCAAGGCATCCTTCTCCACAAATCTTGTTGGAGCAGCACACACTGCTGTGTCATGAGACATCATGTATTACTTAAAATTCCATAAAACCCTTCCTTAAAGTGTGAATACGCTTGTATGCTTGACATCCAAACATGCCAAAACTAAATAAATATTCATACTTATTACTTGGTGATTAACCCTCTCCAAGAAAAATTCCAACTTTCAAAGTAGCGCGAAAAATGCACAATTGGTCACTTTTGCAAGACAAACCCACTGAAATCATTACCCATGCATTCCCGACTATTCTCCTCCACCACATTCTGTCAAATCTGCAAGACAAGGGAAGCCTGTGCTGATGTTGTCATCAGTAATGTTCTGTTGCATTTGACAGTGAGAATGAATGTGCAGAGGCCAAAGACGTGGAAATGCCACAGTCTGTCAATCAATCATGCAGATACCAGTGTTTGGTGAGTATACGCACATGCAGTTAGCGCACCCTCTCTAAATCCACAGCAAACACTGTGATCCATACAGTTCCCTAAGAGGGACGTGCCTCAACTCCCAAATGCGAGAGGAGCAAGCATTCGCCCTCTCCTGCCTGTCCACATCCCAACAACATCCCTGTCTGTTTCTCCTAACCGAAGACGGGAAGCAAAAGCCCAACTTGTTCCTTGCCTTCAGATCTTACCTTGGCTGCCGCAGACCAGCAATCCGAGCAGACAAACGGATTTGAGGAACATTTTCAGAAGCTTCAGCGCGAGACGGTACGAACAGCCTCTTGCCGAGTTGAAATCTCATCCAGCTCTGAGCCGACGTCGCTGATCGCGCGCGGGCGCGCACGCACGCACACACACACACACACACACACACACGCATATACATACACACACGCGAGCACACACACACACACTCTTCTGCCTCTCTTTCTCTTCCTCTCTTGGACTGCGTGGCTCCGGCTCCCTCCCCGCGTGTGTTTACCGAGCAGCCCGAGACTCCCACCTCAATGCAGCACCTGAGGAGAAAAAGCCCTCCTGACACTCTGGCAGCCCATCCATAAACGTCAAACATGACACACAGACAAAGCTACGATATAAACTGGTGTATGGACCTGATGAGCACACCATAAATTATGATAGCAGTTAGTTTGAGAAACTAACACTAAGCTATTATTCGCCTTATTGCAATTAGGGCTGCCAATTGAGTACTGTTCTAAACCTATCAAAAAGTTTACCTGAAGGACGGAGGTGAGTTTTGCGAGGTAAAAACACAATATAAATAGAAAGAATAAATAGAGAGAAAATAAAATAAATAGAAAGAAAATGCTACCCATTATCATTTTAACACAACATCAGTGTTGAGTGCAGCTTCCTGGTCTTCAGCATTTGGTCAGGGGCAGCTGGTGGCCTAGAAGTTAGGGCTCCGCCACTGTGATCAGAAGGTCGTAGGTTTGAATTCCAGGACTGCAAGTGGCACCACTGGTGTACCCTTGAGCAAGGCACTGTCCCCACACACTGACAGCTGCCTACTGATCACTTGGAGAATGGGTTACATGCAGAGGGAGCATTTCATGCGGTTCATACACTGTGCTGTGGTGTGTTCATGTATGACAAATAGTCCCAGGCTATATAGTTTGATGTATGTTGGCTATAAAAGTGGACTTTTGACAATGTTTACATCTGGTCACTTCATGTGACTGATATCTGAGTTGTGTCCTGATCACATTTCATGGACATGAAATCTTCTAATATACAAGAACCAACCACCTGAGCTGCCCCTCATGTTTCTGAAAAAAATAAAATCTCAGTTTTACACAACAGTCAGAGTTTACAAAAATGTTTATTGCCCTGTTTCATCACCATCATTAATGACCTGTGTTAAATCACTGTGTATTGTGGCGAGACGAGGTAACATAAAGCTTAACAAAACAGGCCCAAGAGTGCATACTGCTTGCCCACTCGTTTAAAAGACATATTGCATGTCCTATAAAGTCACCGTTGACCTTCAAGTTTTATTTGTGGACAGTCTTGTGAATGTAACTTTTGTCAGACGTGTCTGAGCAATTGGAAGCCTCAGCAGACCAGTTATGGCATTTCTAATATGCAATGCATTTGCACAATGTCTCATTTGACTGCTGAACAGCATGTTCAGATTTGTGAACAAGTCTGCTCGCCCATGGATGTTAAGGCATATGGCTACAAATCCAGAACAGAGCAGGGACTTTGTGGAAATCTGTTCTTCAGAGTGCATGCCATTAATGTGAGCAAAGGCAGGCTACTAATACTAGGCTAATACTAATACAGCGACTAGTAGACATTAGTGCATCGCTTGACTAGTGCATGGCTTCAGTTTTAGGACTTTCCCTCTAGCACCCTAATTGGACTGGAAAGAGTCACTCCCATAGTGCCAAGAATCGAATTTCTTTCATTTCCTTTGACAGTTTGAAGTTTTACAGTTTTTTCATGCAAATCACTGCACACATGAGTAATTTATGCTAATTTTAATATACCTCTAAATTAGATTAAGTGGTATAATTGAACTGCATGGAGATTTAAGTGAGCCTTTCTGAGACCTGCATCAAATGCAGTCTTGCGTTCATGAATTCGCTCATCCTTAATCTTAACCACTGGTATACCAGTAAAGAAAGGATGCAACCTTTAAAATTCTTTAAGGTTTGTAAAGTTATTGCTCATTTGATATGTTTCAAATACATATATCCACTTCAAATGTACACCTACTGTCTTTTGGCTTTGTATTTTTATATGGAATTAATCTGAAGAATAACAACCCCAAAGGAATGAGCTAACCCCAAAAGAACACAAGACATATTCCTAAAATGAACATAGTTGCATGACTGTAGCAACTTTTCTGACTATGAAAATTACAGAAAATAATAGAAAAAAGTATGGAGCATTTTTAAATTGCGAGTCCATCACAGTAACTGTCTAAACTCTCAGGAACTGAAGACGGTTTGCCAAGAGCACTTTATAAAAATCGAACCGCAATGCTGCAAAAAGCTAATTACTTTTTTCTGTAGACATCTCAAAGCTGTATTTGCAAACAGTGTCTTTGCAGAAAAACACAGATGTTGTTCATGTGTGGTGTCTGAATACTTTTCCCCCTCTGGGTTTTAAAATATATTTATTGATACTCATAGATACATGCTTGTCCACATTTGTAACAAAAGTAACTGAATACTTGTTTCCCTTTACTCTAAACAATCTATACATTTAAAAAGGGACCTTTATATAAGTGGTTCTTCTATGACATTGTTCCAAAGTACCCTTTTTGGTACCTTCATTTTTAGCACAGCCTAGGCACCGGAAGATGTCCTCACTATCCAGCTTGAGGGCCTGAGGGAAACTGAACATTTGTTCCTGTGCCTTATTTTCCCAAATCTCAGAGCTTGTTTGCCTGCGCCTCTCTCTTTTCTTTACTTTAGGCCTGGTTTGATTAACCCTGGGTTATGATGTGTGTTTACCCAATGTTTGGTCCAATTTAGCCACACAAGCAACTTGTTAGGCAACCGGCAAGATGTCAGGCGCTCCTAAAGGGTTTCTTCCAACCTGTGAGCATAAGACAAAGGACATGCAGAAAAAGAAGCAGTTGGGAATTTATGAGTGATCAGTGTGAACTTCTGAAATGTAAGGAAAAAACTCTGCAGTGGCTATTAGTAGAAGCTGACAGTATCATTAGAAAGCATCCCAAGGGATTCACACATCACCTTATTGAAACCGTTGCACAGGCAACTCAACTCTTGTCGCCTTGGCAACCTTCTTTCCTTTACAACAGTTGATAATTATTATTGTGGAGGTTTCTTTGGCTCCGTCTCCCCACTCTTCACTCTTTATTTACCTCCTAGGGACAGGCCCTGCTCTGTAGTGGCATTGTGACTGAGCTTCACAACAGTATGCTCTTATATTCCACGGGTAGCTCTTCTATTTTTTCTTTAGTTCTTTCTCATTTTTTCTTTCACCAAATTGCTCTTTTCAAAACCATGGACACTGTTTTGCCTGTCTTGAGTTTTGTTCCTTTTTCAATGATAGCATATTAGTAGAAGAATCAGTAAAAGCTGCAGTGCGTAGGTTAGCATTCAACAGTCTTTTTCATCGACATAAAATGCCATTTACTCAAATTGCCTCAACAATTTCAGGGTCTAAGGAAGTGCCTTTTACCACAATCACTGTTATATTACTACTGATATTATTTTATTTTTGCTTTTTGCTTTACTATTAACAATTATTGTGTTCAATCCCAACTTACCTACACTTTTAAAAGAAATGTTTTAAAATATTTCAGCTGGTGGAAGCTTAACATATAGTTTTTTTCTAGAGATTTTGTAAAAGATTCTAAAATGATTGTTTCGGAACTGTTAGGTTACATGTGGATATAGTTATGAAATACTGATTTTGAGAAGTTTCAAACCATTAGATGGTGTAGTGTAGGGTTTTTTCCACAGTTGTGAGATGGCGAAATAGTGCTTCAATAAAGTGGACAGCTCTCCCATCGTTTGTCTGTTTTTAACATACAATTCTGAGTACAGCTACTATGCAGCTTGTAGTTCAACAGGAATTTATGAGATGCTTTTGTATTGGATATATATTCATATTTCTGTATTTGATTATACTGACCTCCTGTCAACAGAAAAAGCTTTTCATAAGAAAAAGCTTGCTATTACAAAGATGTTGCAATATTACAGAAATGATTGTGTCTTAACTGCAAACTGAAGTCACATTGTTTTTGTCTTACCAGCTACACAACACTTAACTGCAGTAAGGGAGAAGCTCAGAAAAATAGAAAAAAAAAGCATTGACAGTAATGTACTGAGAGATTAGGGTGTAGGTCACTCCAGAAGTTACTTGTAGATTAAAAAATGTGCTGCTCACTGCAGTGTGTGAAGTAATGGTTTTATATATTTTATAAAGAACTATAATCACAATGAGTCTGAATGCATGAACCAGAATTTGAAAGATGACAGGACACGGCATACCATTAAAACCTATTAACGTAGTATTGTGCAGGTCCTCATATTACCAAAACAGCTCTGAACTAAGTCATACACTCCACAAGACCTCCTGTAAATGTTTAGGTCGGGACACTGTGGATCAGATTGGTTTGTCCATCACATCCCACAGATTCTCAATCAGAATGACATCGGGTCACACTTTGAACTCTTTGTCGTGTTCCTTAACTGTTCAATTGCCGCTAGGGGGCTTCGTCCCAGATTTGGGACGGCGTAATATAGTTATTTTTATGTTTTATTGATGTATTATGGTCAATATTGGTGTATTTAAATGAGTAGCGATGAATTTCAGCTTTCGAATGAGCCCGCCTGGAAGTTTGTGGGTTGTTCGTAGGCTAAGGTATCCAATGAGCGACTTTCCTACCCCAGAAACTCGCACCTGACTGCTTAGGCTATGATTGACCTGTAAATCCACCAGTAAGAGATCATTTTTTATTTACATATTCAGAAATTCAGCCAATCCCCAGAGCAAATAGCCGGATGGGTGGTTCATGCCTTAGGGCTTGGAAGCCCCATAGAGCAGCTTTTAGAAGAGGCGCTTGTGTGGGGGAGGGCACTCTGGGAGAAAAATATAGATTTTTATTTTCAAACAAAGCGAAATGCGCGAACAAAACCGCTTGTAGGATGTCTGAAACCTTTATAAAGACAATCGATGTGGATATTTGACCAGCAAAGAAGGATTTCCAGGATAATTTTCGAAGACAACGCTGAATTGTGGAGACGCGCTCTGGAGAGACGGCCTCTTTTTCTTCGAAAAAGTAAGTCTTTGGGTTTACGACACTTCGCTTTATAAGTGTCTATGTGCTGGCTGGATATTCTAAGATTGTAATCGGGTTGTTTTGGTGGAGATTAAAATTGTGAATGAATGAATGATTATGAAAATATGGGTTTCTGCATCCAAGATGGCGTCTGGAGTAGTACTCTTTGCACTTAAAGGCTTATTATAACCTAATTTCTTGTTGTTTTGAGCTGAAATTCCGAATATAAGTAGATAAGAGCTGTGGCTATGGGGTTTGAGTATTTTTATTTTCACCAGGAATACCAGGAGGATAAAATACTATTCGAATCAAAGCATTTTCACACAGATTTTCACACACATTCCATAATTCATCAAATTTAGCTATGTAAATATAACTTTATATACTGAAACATAAAACCTCAGAGTCTTTGCTATGAAATTAGTGCAACCAGGAATAAAAAGAATAAAGTATGACAGAGTTATAAGCATTTAAAATTGGGAGCTGAAAATTCAATATGGGCCCCAAATCCCCTGAAGGTTAAACACTGTTGGCCAGGTGAATTATCCGGGTGAATGTGGCCACTGATACCACCATTGCCATGAAGAGGTTTACTTGGGGTAAAAAATGTTCAGGTAGGTGGTATGTGTCACAGTAACATCCACATAAATGCCAGAACCCAAGGTTTCCCTCAGAACATTACCCAGAGCATCACACTCTCTCTGTCAGCTTTTCCTCTTCACTTTAATAATAATTTAAGAACAAAAGGAGTAGCAGTGCTGGTGTGAATGAATCAAGTCAAGTAGGTTTATTATCATTTCAGCCACATGCACAGTTCAAAGAACTACATAAGTGCAAACAGGACAAAATACTCAGAGTGCAAAGAGAACAAGAGAGATTGCGACAAAAGCACTAGAGCAACAAAACAACAGGACAAGACAAAATTTAGTGCAGCCGATGACTGAATTAATATAGTATTATGACAGACTGTATTCTAGCATTGGAATGCAAAATGCAAAACAGAGGTAGACAGCAATACATTTTTGAGCAAATAAAAACAGCAGCAGGACAGAGAATGTGTAGTGTACACTATATGGATAAAAGTATTTGGACACCTGACTATGACACCAACTGGGACTTAATCTTGTATTCAAAGACTTTAATAAGGCGTTGGTTCCCCATTGCAGCTATAGCAGATTCCACCCTTCTTGGAAGACTTTCCACAAGGATTTGCAGAGTTTCTGTGGGAATTTGTGCCCATTCATTCTGTAGAGTATTGATGAGGTCAGGCACTGATGTTGGACAAGAAGGCCTGGCTCACAATCTCCGTTCCAGCTCATCTCAAAGATGTTGGATGGGGTCAGAGCTCTGTGCAGTCCAGTCAAGTTCTTCCATATCGAATTCAACCAACCATGTCTTTATAGATCTTGATTTGTGCACTGGGGCACAGTCAAACTGGAATAGAAAAGGTCCTTCTCCAATGCTGATGGCTTTGTGGATGCAGTATGTGCTATAAATGTCTGTGACAGAGGGGAGAGAGACCCTGATGATGTTCTGTGATGTCCTCATTATATTCTGTAGAATTTTGCAATCCAAAACAGAAAAAGGTGTTCAGGCCCAGCAGTCGCAGCTTTCCAATGAGATGCTGAGAAATTATGGTGTTGAATGCTGAAGTGAAGTCTATGAACAGCATTCCAATAGAAGTATGTTTTTTAAGTCTCCTTAAGTGGAAATCACATTTCTTCCCACTGGGTAGTTCACTGGAGTCAGATGTAGTCCAGTTTATTGTCCATGGACCAAACATATGTGAGCAGGATGGAGGAGTCAGATGTAGTCCAGTTTATTATCCATGGGCCGAACATAGGTGAGCAGGATGGAGGGGATAGCTAGCGTTAGCTTTTAGCCTAGCTTGCCCCCTGCACACTTGCCGCTCTTCTACTTTCTCACACAGGAAGTGGAAGGAGGAAGAGGGAGGCGTGGGAGGGGTTTGTGGGATCATCCACAATGGCTTTGCAGAAGCAGCGTGTGATGCAAATATATGTGACAGGGGAAAAATGATTCCCCAACGATCTTCTTAGTCGTCCTAATTATCTCCTGTAGGGTCTTGTGATCTGAGGTGGTGTGATTCCCAATCCAGGCCACAATGTAGATTCCAGAGAGTGTATTTCAGCATTAAAGCTTTCAGTTATTTTCAGTGAAACTAAGATTAATAGATATTTTAGACTATAAATTACAGTACTATGCCACACTGATAAAAACGTTTTATAATTAATACATGTTAAGTAGTTTCATTCAAATAAAATGTGAAATTAACATATTTGTTATATTTAAATTAGCTCAAGAATTGTCTCTGAAGTAACAATGTATTTATGTCCACCCATTTGACACATTTTCATCATAATTCATCATTTCATTCAGTGTATGATTGAGGCGAAATGTGGCGAAAAGTTTATTCCCAAGGCTCTCTACGTATCCTTGAATAGGTGGAATAGTATGATTTGTATGACAGGTTCATGATAACACAGAAAATGTAGATAAAAGTCATTGCTTAAGACAACATCTAGGTGGAAACTGCAGCTACAGGATTTTTTTTGCCTGAAGAGTCTTTCAAGTGTAAGCAGAATAAACATAACTTGGATGAACAACATGGATTCAGCCTTTGACTTCATTACAATTTGGATGAAACCAAATAAAAGGAACCTTTCTCTGAAGCATCAAAAGTATTGTCTGCGCTGAACCAGAGGACGTTTTTTACATATAACTCTCAGAAAACATTCAGCGTTCTCACTAGGGATTCTCCATGCTTTTCACAGGTTCAGTTTCAGATAACGAGATCACAAGGTTCTCAGGTATCATTGATGTTCTGGAGCAAGGGGTGAGGGCAAGCAGACAGTGGTTTTCTCATTGAAAACTCATTATTCTCAAAAAAAAATCTAATTATATCCCTGTACAGACAAAGCTCAGTTCACAAAAGAGGAGGCAAACAAAAAAGTGTGATTTGATTTGTAGAGTAAAAGGGTTTGTTATACTGACACTGTACTTCCTCTTCCTCTGACTAATTCTTCCTCTTACGCTGCCTGCCTGAATCAAGTATGAGCCAAATGCTGCCTGCTACTGAGCAACCCATGGAACAGGAAACACAAAACTCCACTCTTTTAGCTCATGCTTCCACTCACTAGCACATACATGTACTTGCTACAAGTACAAGAGCTGCATGGTGGAAACTCTTATTTGAATATATGAATTTCAGAAATATCAGCTGCAAAAATATTAGCCTGTGCTTTGCAGTGAAGACACTGCCCCCTTATCTCTGGCCTCCTTTTTCTGTCCTGTCTTCATTCCCCAGTCCTGTGTTTCCACCTGTTGTCTCCTATCTGCCTGTTCCTGTGTCTGTTCTGGCCCCACAGCTCCGGTTAGCCGCCTCGACAATGGAGGTGCGGAATATGGCCCATTCTGAGTCAATATCCCCCACCTTCCCTGAGATGTAGTTGAAGTTCTGTCGGAGGTGTGAGTTGAAACTCCTTCTGACTGGGGACTCTGCCAGACATTCCCAGCAGACCCTCACAGTACGTTTGGGCCTACCAGGTCTGACCGGCTTCTTCCCCCACCAGCGAAGCCAACTGCGCACCAGGTGGTGATCAGTTGACAGCTCCGCCCCTCTCTTCACCCGAGTGTCCAAAACACAAGTCTGATGAAACAACTACAAAGTCAATCGTCGAACTGCGGCCTAGGGTGTCCTGATGCCAAGTGCATGTATGGACACCCTTATGCTTGAACATGGTGTTCGTTATGGACAAACCATGATGAGCACAGAAGTCCAATAACAGAACACCACTCGGGTTTAGATCATGGGGGCCATTCTTTCCAATCACGCTCCTCCAAGTAACACTGTCATTGCCCACATGAGCATTGAAGTCCCCCAGCAGAACAGAGAGTCCCCAGAAGGACTGCTCTCCAGCACACCCTCCAAGGACTCCAAAAAGGGTGGGTACTCTGCGCATAGGCACAAGCCACAGTCAGGACCCGTCCCCCCACCCGAAGGCGAAGCGAGGCTACCTTCTTGTCCACCGGGGTAAACCTCAATGTACAGGCACCAAGCTGGGGGCAATAAGTATGCCAACACCTGCTTGACGCCTCTCACCATGGGCAGCTCCAGAGTGGAAGAGAGTCCAACCCCTCTCGAGGAGACTGAGCCCAGACCATGCGTCGAGGTGAGTCTAACCATATCTAGTCGGAACCTCTCAACCTCGCAAGGTTAGCATTACGTGAGTGGAAGCACTGGCTGGAATTTCCTATTTGATTTCAACTGATCATAAATAACTAAAAAAAGCTAGAAGACTGAATCCTAGGCAGACGTGATGGTTGTTGTTCATTGCTGTGTTAAATCTCCATTTCCCTGGTGACATGATATTTGTTGCTATTGATAGATTCTCTGAGGCTTGTCATCTTATCCCTTTGAAAAAGTTTCCCTCATCAGTGAAGTTCACTGAGTTATCATTTCATGTCAGATCATGACACGCAGTTCATGTGTCTGAAAGACCTTTTGCCAAATATTAGGCTGCATCCCAAAACTGCCTTCCAGATACCATCCTCAAACTATAACTGACAAACAGAAACTATTCACAGAGAGTTTGGTCGGATGCTCTGTTAATTTTGTAGTCAGGAGCAACACAAATGAGCAGATTTCACACATAATACATTTTCACTCTTCCACTAACACACCCCCTTCCATTGTGTGCAAGATTTTTAGCCCATCATTATACCAGATGATGACTCACACACAGAGATCCCTGCAGTTGACCTAAAGGCCAGGCAGTGTAAGAGAGCATGGCGATGCACCAGATACTGAATTTTCAAAGCAGTATGGGGATGGCTCTGTGAGGTCCGGCTCTGTGTTTTACCCTCGTTGCTGCTAGTGGAGTTCTAGGACATTTGATTAGGTCAATGCATTTCCTGTCTTTAGAACTAAATAAGGAATTTATGTTGTAATGAGACTTTTGCCAATTTCTGGTGTATTTCATTAATATTAATTCATTAATATCCTTCTTGGCTTTTTGTTATTTGACCTTGTTTTGTTACTTGGACTTTTACCTCTTACCTTGCCCCCGACACTCCTGACTACAGTGTTTACCTTTTGCTGTGTATTTGGATTTTGCCTTTTGCCTTGCCTGTGTGCTACTGTCTGGCCCTTTCTGACCCTGCTTTGTTCTTGGATTACAAATTTGGGTTATGCCTGTCATACCTGTTTGCCCAATATCGACCATGGACTGTTTAGATGTGTAGTGCTGGATTTTACTGATATTTTAAAACCACCTTGTGAGGGTTAATCCTAAAAGGAAGGCTTGTTATGAAAGCAATTCCATGCCAGACTGCTGGAGCGCCCGGCTTAAATACAGAGAGGACGACACACCCAGACCAATGAAAACACACAACCAACCAAAGAGAGACAGCTGAGCTGAATGAGTGGTGCGCAGGTGTTTAGCAACGCAATCAGCACTGAGAACGTTGCTAGGCCTGCGCCCAAACATAAACAAACCGGCACGCAGACGAGGGGGGCGTGACGGGACACTTCTCTCTAGTAGGCTGGTGAGCCGAAGCGTTGGACGTGGGGCAGAGGTAGAACGGATGTGACATCTAGTCAATGGAAAAATCTGAGCTGGGAGGGAAACAAGAAAAAGATACAGGTGAACAGGATAACAAGAGGACAGGACTAAGGTGGAGACTAGGAGAGGTTGTTTGGTATGCGCACCTTGGCCACATCTTGGCCGAGAAATACGGGGGGGCAGTGTTATGCGCATCTCGGCCCCATCTGTTTCCCAGACTGTACAGATTGCCAGTCCGCCCCATCTGTGGTCCATTGTGTAACTGATGCCACCAACATTAACAGGACGCTTATATTAGAGGCTCTTATTGCGTGTTTTGTTTGGGTTTCCGGCAATGCATGGAATTACCGAAATTAGAGAGGGGACAGCCTAACATGGAACAGGAAAATATTGGCGTGTAATCCACTTATTTCAACAAAGTGACAAATAAAGTGTATTCAAATTATCATCCATTTTAACAGTAACTGTAACGGAATACAGTTACTCATAATTTGTATTCTAAATACGTAACGCTGGTACATGTATAACGTTGCTCCCCAACACTGCTTGTAAAGGTAGGCACACAAGAGTCTAAAATAATCAGCTCCTGGTCATTTGTTAACAGCAAGTAAAACAATACTGATGCCAATTGTTCAACTTTGATTTGATCCTATACTGGGATTTTCTGACTCATTTATTCCAGCTGTCCCTGCATGTTAATTAATTTTAGTGAAACACACCATATTACACCAGTAACAAACGTAATGGATATTCGACTGTATTTGAATATACAAAAACCCTAAAAATCTATAAGCCTCACATATAAGCGTTGACACATGACAACGCACCATGTTTTTCCTTTTCCCACAGCAATATAAGTAGTTACACTGTATCCACCCAAAATGCTTTTTCCAGATGAACATCTCAGTGTGCTTAAATGGAAGTGAAGAAACTGAAGTTTAAACTGAATGGTGCATAAGTGATAGATATTCACAGGGAAACAAGACTTTATATTAAAACAGAAAAACAGAAAGACTTAATATTAAAACAGAAAATACTGTCAGCCAATAGTCTAATCATAGAGGAACAATTACTTTGGTCTCTGGTTGAGTGCACACTCTCACACATACACACACACAGACAAATTAGTCAGTAAATCACTATGGAAGTGCAGTCACTGGGCAAAATGTTACAATCTACAACAATAGGCAATTGTCGCAAAGTGATTGTCAAACACTAAACTGATTTACACTGTTAATAACCTTGAGAAATAAAGGGTCCATTTCACGGGAAACTTTTTTTCACTTTGCTGAGGAGTCTTTGTACCAGTGGCATTGAGCAGGTTTGTGAAAACATGGTGGACCAAGCTGGTAGAGATCATCTTCAAACATATCATGATACTGTATATCGCTGGCAACAGTGCAGTCATCATCATCGTCTTTCAATGCTTCTACCCCATTGAAAGACTGAAGTTTATGCTGGCTATGACAAAAAAAAAACTGTTGTTTGATGCTCAGTTGCTGGAACACATTGCTGGAACACGTTGGTTCCTGGCATTTTTGTCAACACTAATGGCGGTTGTTGTCTCTTTCGGTGTGACAATGTGCTCTGCTGCACTGCAAAAAAATTTCAGAAATGGTTTGAGGAACATGACAGATTTCAAGGTGTTGACCTGGCCTCCACATTATCCCGACATTAGTGTTAGAGAAACTTATTTATGCATTAATTTTTGCAGGGTTGACTATTGCAAAGCTCTCCTCACTGGACAAGCCTATCAGACAACGCCAGCTCATTCAAAATGCTGCTGCCAGAGTTCTATCTAAAACCAAGAAAAAAAATATATATGTATATAGAGAGGGAGAGATAGAGATGGAGAGAGAAGGGTTTCAATGTCTGTATGACAAACTGCAACAAAACTGTACAATCCACACTGACCTTTGGTGTTAAACAGCTTTTGACACAACAAAATAAATAAAAAAATGGAAAAGCAGGCAGAAATTGAGGCAACCCAATTAAACTTTGAAACTGCCGGTGGTGTCATTTCCACCAACTTGATCTCATCCTCCATCTGTGTGACCTTCACTATCCCGTCAGTCTGTTGCAGTGCCATGCCACCCTGACCTTTGTCAGACTAGCTCTCTTATCTTTAATACAACACGATAAAACTGTGCTATTTTCCTCTTCAGAGGCGGTAAAGAGCAAGAAAAAATGGAATGTTCTAATATCAGTGGTCCATGGTGAGTAGAGGCAAGAGAAAAGAATAAAAGTGGGTGGATGGAGAGAGAGGGTGATGGAAAAAATGGAATGGGCTGATTCGGGAGGTTCGGGAACAGGCTGATAGATGGTGTTTCCCTGTTGAGACACTGACAGCGATGGTGCTTAATGTCACCACAGCCCCACTGTGAACATGATAAAGAGGTGAAAGATTTGCTGCCTCTTTGTGTGATTAGCACATATCATTCTCTTCTGTTTCTCACTCCTTCTCTCTGTTCTCACAAATCCCTCTGGGGCTCCAGTTATAAACCATCAATGCCAAATGGTTAGCGTTAGCGGTCACAGTTTACGGTAATTAATTAAATACTACATTTTCCAACTGTTTTAGGGGTCTAGATTGGATGAGTGGAGGAGGGAACTCACTGGGACAGATGTAGCTCTAGAGAGACAGGTGTTGGGGAACACAAAGATAGCACTGATCACTAATAATCACTTACAGTTGTGTAGTGGTGTGTGGGCTGGGCATTGCTGCACTGGGTGGTGAAGAGAGTGGGCACCATCGAAGTTACGAGAGCAAAGTCGGTATGGTGGGATGGTGTTCACGAACGGGGAGACCCTGGCAAACACTGGGCTAACAGACTTTTTTAACCAATATAAAACCTATATAAAAACCTGTGCTCTGCCGAAGACACCGCGACTGTCTGATCCTTTTTGAGTGGTGTTCGACTCTGTTTTGCAGTGTTGAGTCACAGTGGATTGAAGTGGTTTTGCTCTGGCTGACTTCATGTGGTGTATCACTGAGTGGATGATAAGACGGAGGGTTACCTTTTGCTCACAGCAAGTTGACCACAGTAATTCCTTTTATGCTTACTGTGATTGTAGTTACCAGAGAGGGACAACCTCCCCTGTGTGCTGTGGCGCCGATGCATAGGGGAGAGCTGGGACCTTGATTTGTGGAAGCAGACGATAAAGAGGATTATGGACTTTTTTATTGTAAACATTTATTTCAGAGTGTGTTTAAATAAAGATTCCCCTTTTTAAACTGCACCTCCTGACTTCTGGCTTTATTGAAGTTTTGCAGAGTTCTCCCCAGTGGCAGATGTGTGAAAATGACACAACCGTATGTTCTGCTTATGTAGTGTGTATATATAGGGGTGTCGAATTAACGCGTTAATTATGATCAATTAATCTCAGAAAAAAGAATACGTTAAAAAAATTATGCTGATTAAAGTGCTGAAGTGCTGATCCCAACACCAGCAACCAGCCACACTGGACCAGGCACTCGGACCCAAACTGAGCATGTCTGAATGTGACCCACTAACTAACTCCCCAGCAAAATGATCTGTGTTGCTTTATTTTGCGATTTCTGGTATGCTGGACACTGGAATTATTATATTAGGTGATGTGCCCCCACTCCCTCACATATCCACCCAGAAATTTGTGTGTGTGAAACATGCGAGACGCCGAGTCCAGTGCCCACCCCTGCCCCTGCCCCTGCCCCTCTCTCTCTTTCTATAGAGAGAGAGAGATAGACAGATAGATGGGCCTTAAAAGTTACTATAACTCACTTTATTAGCTAAAGTTCACATGAAAGGATGTACTGTATTGTTATGGCAATCGACAAAAACAAGAATAGTTGTTTGATAAAAATAAAACAGTTATATTGTACTTGGTCCAATGGACATGATGGGCATCAAGACTGCCATGAGCACATATCTGTAAACCACTCATTTAGATCACATATAATACTGATACTAAAAACTCTCATTTTATTTGTATACTAAAAACTCTACTGAAAATGCTCATTATATGAACAGTTATAGTCTTGCAATGTTATGCTAATTTCTTTTGCTAACTGTCTTATATGGCAACGTAGTTTGTATTTGTTCCCAATTTGGGGTTACGTGGTAATGAGACCCCATGCCATCTGGTAATGAGACACTCCCTCCATGGCTAAGTATTGATTTCATTCATAGAATTTGAAAGAAAAATGTGTTTCATTTTTTCCCATCTGTTCTGCAAAATGAAATAAATAATGCCTGTTTGCACTTCAGTCCCATTTACACTTTGCTTTTAATTAACACTTTTTTCTCATTTTTTCCATTGTATGCTTGCACATTTTTTCTGGAAACGACAGCACTCATAATTGGTTCAAGATTTGTTCGGCCTACTAGGAAGACTGAGCCTTATCGATCAGAGAGAAGCATTGTGTGTAGAAAAATGGCAGCATCTCATCCTCAGGCTGATTTAGTTTGGCAGCCAAGGCAGGTTGGGTGAGATGATTAATGAAAGAATGAATTTAATGAAATGCATATGCACGCTTAGATATGCTAAAGGTGCTAAATGGGTTCTGTGGACCGATGCCATAGAAGAATCCCTCTTTTACTGCAGGAAAGAACCTTTGAAAAAAGAAATATTTCTACGCCTCAACATTTTCAAAAAATCCTACATGAAGCAAAATAGGGATTACGTTTTTTTGCATATTTTTGAATTTTATGGTTTTCAGCAAACCACCAGGCACATTTCTTTACCCCCCCCCCCGATATATTAAATGTTCATTCAAATAAAAATAAACGTGCATAGAAGATGTGTACTTATTTAAGTATTTAAGTGTATTTATTTAATACTGTACTTCATTATTATAGAAAAACGTTTGCATCCTATTGTATATATTATAAAATGTACAATAATTTTAAGGGTTTGTTGGTTTATTTTTCAACAAGCATTATTTGCCTCATTTATCTAAAAGAACGAATGTGCTCCAGATCATCCAAATTAGGTCTAAAAAATGTAAATCTAAATCATAGTCAATCAGGTGTAGGCCAGCAGAGTTGCTTCATGGTCACTAATGATATCAAAAACGTAATAAAAAGAGGTCTCTTCCTTTTATCATCTTCTTTCCTTTTATCATCTTCTTTTCCATTTTTCTTTCCAGCAAAAATGTATTCAGTTTTCAATAGTCTACCATAGCAGCCAGTATGTAGTGTTAAATATTTGTTAAATCTGTGGAAACACATTGTCGCAGTCCAAAAAATACCATGCATGTCCAATTTTAGTTTTTTTACATTGTTTGGACACAAAACATATACTATGTAGGTCCACCTTGCTAGAATCTGTGGCCCAACTAGAGCCTGTGGCCCAAGTTTTGAGGTCTAGTTTCCTCTACACCTTTGGCACCTTTGATATGCAAATCTGCCACATGCTACCATTCCACTACCATTTTAGTGTTACTGCTGTGCTGAAAATAGTACATTACATCTGGTCAGTGGTAGTCTTGTGGTCAAAATAATAGTGAAGGGGCTTGCTAACACATTGTGCATGCCAACAGTGTATGACAACAGGGTATGACAATAGTTGAAATCACATTCCCAGTGCATTGTTTTTCTTCATCAACATGGCTCCTGAAAAAACAAACAAAAAAAAAAGACACCATCAAATGCATTCACAATTTAATTCATCAGCAAGTCCAGGGTATCCCATCATACAGGAAAGGAATACATTGGAAGCACAGACTTTTGAACACAATGAAGGCCAGGCTTCTATTCAATTGCACACTTTTTTAGTAGATCAACATCTGTGGATCGACAGACTATTACAACATCAGGACCTCACTGAAAGGCTTCTGTGACTGCTTTTCGCATATGAAAATGATCTCAGTTGGACTGAAGACTTTTAACACTAGCTGGATGTTCGACAGCTCTGTGTCATGATTGGTTCTTAGTGGAATACAGACACTGTAATGGAATAATGTATTGGTGAAAAGGTGCTCAGATCTGAAAGGGAGTTGTTTGCAAACTTGCATCGTCATATAATAGTAGCAGCATTTTTTGTATTTGGTAAAATGACCAAACACTAAAGCAGTAGCTTTTATAGTTTTGTAACTGTGTTAATAATTATCTATAGCTACTGTAGCGCCACCTAGTGAGGCTCAGACACAGACAGGGCATGGTTGACAATCACCCAGATAGGTGAGTGGTGCAGATTTATTTTTTACAACATGCAGGGTGGAGCCTAGGTTGACAACAGAAAGTCGTTAAGGGTGTGCAAACTCTTGGAGATGCTCATCTCTCCCTTCCTCCTTGTCGGTGGCCCCTTATATAGGGCGCATACTACTCAGTCATGGGCTGTTTCGTGCATTTCGTTAGGCCACTCCTCCCTCTCACACATGTTTCTTGCTGGTCCAAAACAGTGATGCTGAAGGGACCTCTAAAGTTTTGACAGCTTCGACTCCCGTCCGCTTCAGCACCCTAGACAGCTCCGGGTGAACAGCGCTTGCTTGAGTCTGCCATGGACATTTTGGAACAACAGAGAACACACTGCTAATGCTGTGAACCTTATTTTAGACCCATGTTAGCCCTGCACAATTACAGCGAAGGAGTGTTTTACAGTGAAGTTATGAGGAGTGTTTTACAGTTAAGTTATGAGGAGTGTTACTGAATGAGGCATGATACAGGAAATCCAATCAGAACAGAGGTCAGTTAAATTTATCAGTTATTAAGGCACAGTAACAAACACAGCCTGTTAAATTAGGGACAGAAAGAGGTTGGAAAATAGCCACACAATGAATTATGACTGCATTTGCTGCACAAACCCACAAAAACAAAATAGCCAAAATGAATGGGTTGTCAGCTTGTTTGTACTTTGTGTGTAGAAATATTTGCAATTTCCACTATTTCATGTGTAATTCAGAGGATCCAGTGCAAATCCATGGCCAGTTCACTCAGGCATTGAACAGCTCTGTAGGTAGACTAATTTTACTCAGCTTGAGCTGCAAAGCATGTACAATCTGTAAATAAAGAAAAAATACCTTCTCTTTAAGATGATGAATATAGTCAGTTCACGTTCTGTATGCTCCACCACCAAGAGTTCACACAAATTGCCCACCAGGAAATGAATGCCCCTCCTGATGCCTGACAGACCAGAGTCACACATCACTTTGGACTTCACAGATCTGTCCATGTTTGGAGGCTACACCACTGTTGGACCACTGGTGGTGTTGGACCACTTCTCTAGGAGGTGTAGGTTCATTCTCTTCAAATCATTTCCCTTTGCCCTCCAGGTAGCTGTTCCATATCAATGGCATTCCAGGGGACATCTTGTTTGACTGAGGCCCTCATTTTGTAGCACGACTGTGGAAAGCCTTCCTCACCAAACTGGGGTTCATCATTAGCTTGACCTCGGGCAAGCCCCCACAGCCCAGTGGTTTGGCTGAGCTTACCATCCAGGAGTTCGGCAAGTTCCTCTAGGAGTATAAACAACAGAATGACTGGGCAGAATTTCTGGCCTGGGCAAAGTATTTCCACATCTGTGCCACTCCACAATCGGTCAGATGCCCTTTGAGTATATGCTCAAGCATCAGCTCCTTTATCATTTAAAAAAAAAACTGTTTATATCCCATGAGTAACAATTTCAGCAAATTTGAAATATTTAAACACAATTGACAAATTTAATATTGAAAATAATAATATTACATTCCTAAATAAAAGCAGATGTGGTTTGGAAAAAAAAACATTCAGTCTTGCATCAAAGGCACTGAAATGTGAGATGAGGACAGAAATATCATTCACTTGGTACCAGTGACAAAATTTCACGTGTCATACAGAAACTGGAACTGAGTGTTTAGCTAGAAGCGTTGGGTGGCAGGGTATTTTTATCTACCACTGAGCACCACGGAACGTGATTACACATGTTTGACATTTCAGCACAACATTTGCCACACCGAAAACTGTCAGGCCAGTTCTTTACAGCTGTGAAACACAACCATTATAGCAGATTTTCACAAGTTGTGACAGTACAATCCACTGTTGGCAGCCTTTTTACATTAAAGTCTGTTGTAGTGTATTAACGTCTTCAAATGCTTTTGATCTTGACAAGCCTGTCAGATGTATTTGATCAAAGCTGAAATGCTGAATTTAAGGTCAGCGAATAATTTGATTTAGGGCTATTTCTAAAAGCACAATCATGCACATTAACAGATTTTGTGCCAGAAAATGTTTGACCAGCTCAATGATTCGGAAACATTTTGAACAGGAGAGTAAATGGCAGAAGCTATTACTTGTAGTGTCACTGAGCTTTCTTTTTCTGCATTCAAATATTGTAGTACTGACTGTAGTTTTCATTTATCCTTCCTTTACAATGAGGGAAATAGTTATTTGCTCCCCTGCGGAATTTGTGAATTTGCTGTCTTACAAAAAAAATAACAGTCTCTAATTTATGAGGTAGTTTGATTTTTATGGAGAGAGGCCTAATATCAACAAAAAATAAAGAATAAACAAGTTATAAATTGATTTGCATGTCATTGAGTGAAATAAGTAGTTGATCCCCTACAACCCAGCCAGACTTCTGGCACCCACAGACTGGCTGTGTGCCCACATTGCTCACAGATTACAATCAATCTATTAATTACAGATACTGATCTTATCTTATGTGTATAAAGCACATCTATTCACAGAATCAGTTTCTTCCATCCCAACCTCTCCACCACCATGGGCAAGACCACAGAGCTGTCAAAGGACATCAGGAAGGAGATTGTAGACCTGCGCGAGGAGGGAATGGGTTACAAGACCGTCAACAAGAAGCTTGGTGAGAAGGTGACAACTGCTGGTGCGACTATTCGGAAATGGAAGAAATATAAAATGACCATCAATTGCCCTCAGTCTGGAGCTCCATGCAGTATCTTGCCTAGAGCTCAAGTACGATCATAAGAAAGGTGAGGGATCAGCCCAGAACTACACGGGAGGAGCTTGTTAATGATCTGAAGGCAGTTGGGACCACAGTCAGTCACTAAGAACACCATTAAATCATAATGGATTGAAATCTTGCAGTACCTGCAAGGTCCCTCTGCTCAAGAAAGCACCTGTACAGCCAATATTAAGTTTGCCAGTGAACATCTAAATGATTCAGAGAAGGTTTGGGAGAAAGTGCTGTTCTCAGATGAGACCAAAATCGAGCTCTTGGGCATCAAATCAACCCGCCGTGTTAGGAGGAAGAGAAATGCTAAGTATGACCTGAAGAACACCATCCCTACAGTCAAGCATGGAGGTGGAACCATTTTGATTGGGGATGTTTTTCTTCTAAGAGTACAGGATGACTTCACATGGCCAATTGATGGGGCCATGTACCGTAAAATCTTGGACGAAAACCTCCTTCCCTCAGCCAGAACACTGAAGATGGGTTGTGGGTCTTCCAGCATGACAATGACCCAAAACATACTGCCAAGATGGCAAAGGAGTGGCTAAAGAAGAAGCACATTAAGTGTCTCCAGACCACAATCCTATAGAAAATCTGTGGAGGAGCTGAAGCTTTGAGTTGCCAAGGAGCAGCCAAGAAGCCAAGAAAGGAATTAGAGAGTTTCTGTAAAGAGGAGTGGGCCAAAATCCCTTCCGAGATGTGTGCAAACCTGGTGACCGACTACAAGAAACGTCAATGCCGTGCTTGCCAACAAGGGTCATGTTTTGCTTGGGTATCAAATACTAATGTAACTTTTATGTAACGAGTTTTTTCTAGACTTTTGGTTGCTATTCTGTCTCTCTCTCTCCATAAAATTAGTTCATTTGTTATAAGTCAGCAAACTTACAAATTCAGCAGGGGATCAAACAATTATTTCCCCTACTGTATCTATTATTTAATTATTTATTTATTTATTTTGTACTTTTTACACATTTAGAAGATGCCAGCTTTTGGGACGTTGCCTTGAAATTGTTATTTTTAATAAGTTTAATTTGTTCTACATATTTTTGTTCATATTGCCTATTTCAAGAGATCTTTCCAAGTAAATCTAAATTGCTGGATTTGGGTTTTTGAGGTGTTTTATTATGCAGTGTTTCCAACTATCAAGCTTTTTGGAGATGTCTTTGAAGAAAATACGTTTCACAAATGAAACTAAAACTACAAATACTATAACTACATACACTATACATTTTAATGGACTGTGTGCTGTATTCACTAGATTTTGTGTCTACGTGATTGTCGGTGGAGTTTCATTGACAATGAGGCCAAACCCTGTTGTCATTAAACAGTCTTTCAGGTGGTGAGCGTCTGTCTCTGAAAACTGTAACTGCCTTGCTCCTGCAAGATTATAATGCCACATGTCATAATACAAATAACCTAATTTAGGCACTGTACCACTTTAAGCCAGGTTTGTCTAGTTTCCTTCTCTTGTGCTTCTCCAGGCATTCTCTCTCAATATATTTCTTAGGAGGTCCACTTTTTTACATCTATGCTAATCCCTTAAGGACCAGTTTGAGAACAACATTGGCATATTATCCTCAGCAAGAAATCATGTAATACTGATTAATTAAACTCCAACCACCTTAAAATTTCACCCCAGTCACCGCATCAAATGCAGAAACCATACCTAAAGATGTCATATTTTTATCTATTTTTACTAGGGAAAATTAACATGTTAATTTTGATCCATTATAATTCTGTATACAGAAAAAATAACACATTTAAAAAAAATTACACTGATTAATTGCACCACAAGACTTTAACCAGGTCCGGTGTTCATGCTACCCGTGGTAATGTGCTACCACGCCATTCTGCGCATGTGCAGTTCCTCAGTTTTGGAATTCAGTGCTACCTAGCATTATCTTGTGTTGGACACTGGTTTATCTGTGCTATCTTGCGTTGGGGACACTGGTTTATGGTGATTAATATCGTAAAAGCTCTTTTAATATGAGTGTATGTCAGGAAACATGAGCACTGTCCAGACATCACCACAAGCTGGAAGCATGGCACAATCTGAAGTATCCGGTGTCCTGCTTAACGGTAGCATTCCTCAGTGTTAGAACCTGACTGTATAAACTGGCTCTATGCAGCTGGAACTGGAATCTATCTATTTAAATGAAATATATTTTTTTCTCTGATTATGCGTATTGTTTGCCTATTTTCCATCATTATCAGTGTTATAAACTGACTAACTCTAACTGTATGAACTTAAAGGGAGCATTTTTGACAGAAAACTATTATATTAGGGGGTGACATATAAATGAAACTAGGCACCAGAATAAAATGCTTCTGACTCCTGTGCTTGTTTGTACATTGTCTTAACCTGCACCTTATAGATGGACTTGGTTCTATCATAGTTCTTGCTGAACCATTGTAAAAAAAAAAATCATATTTTTGATTGGTGTGACCATTACTGCACATGAACAGTGCACAAACTCACTCATGTGCTAAAACTCATTCAAACTTTTTACTTTTACAGCAAAAATAAGTCTGATTAATCTAAATTAATTAGAGCTTTTTTAAAATTGCGTGACACCCTTAGTTTCTATGTAAAGTACTGTAGAGAAAGTTACTTACTTTTTTACGTAGGTGTTATAAATGGTGGTGATAGGAACCAGATGTCTAAAATGCAACACATTCTGCCATTTTATTACTATTAAATGAATCTATGTGTGTCCTCTGGGTTGTTTGTAATGCTGAGGAAGGTAAAATAGCATTAGTCTGAAAAAAAAGTGCATTTGGGTATTATGTTGCTTTAAGACATGTATTGATCCAACATTTAACAAAGACATTTTTTTTAGCATAAATTTTAGCATTATACAAAATATCAGGTCGTGTTTTTGTAACCATGTTGTCTATTGGCTTTAGGTGTCTGGTCACCGATGCTGTGAATAACAGGTTTCTCTGGAATGGAGCATTCCACTCCGGAAGACTAAATTATTTAATTATGTAGAAAGTGTGAAGAATCTGTGGAATTCACCTTTTACATTTAGACAATTTGAACATTCTCACGTTTTGACACATATTTTCCAAAGCTGAGAAGGTCAAATCAGCTGCAGCTCAACATCCGCAAGACCAAAGAACTGGTGGTGGACCTGAAAGATCATAGTCTCCTGTCATTAGATGGGTGGATGTGGAGATTGTTCAAGACTACAAATACCTGGGTGTGCATATGGTCAGTTAGCTAGACTGGTCAAAGAACTCTCTTACCATGTACAACAGGGGTCAATGTAGACTGTACTTCCTACAGGGGCGTAGATTTAGAGTGGACGGAGGGGATGTGTCCCCACCAATATCCTCCGACCACTGAGATGTCCCCACCAATAATTTAATCCACTTAAAAAACATTTTTAAAAAATCGTGCTGTCAACATTAACCTAGACACGCAGAAAGGGATAAATCACGTTCTCTCCTTGAGTCCTCCCGCCCCCAAAACACATATGAACATTTTGATTGGCTGTGCCTTTCCCTGCTATCATGTGAGAGTCTATGGCTGAGTTCAGATACAAGCAGCGCCAAATGCAGTGGTTTTTTTTCCTGTGCAAGAAGGTGTTAGGTGACATACATGTAAGAGATAATGTACAGAGTGGGCAATAAATTCCATATTTGCTCGACAAAAATCCCCATCAAATGTCCTCAAAATATTCCAGTAAGGATTCATCCTGTCATTTTCAGTGTTATTTAGTGTTATTAGTTTAGAGCCCAAATAATAAAAAAAAATGCTACAAAATCTCCGGCCCTTATAGCCTTCAACCATTTTTCCTTCTCTGTAAAAGATTCTTTCATAGCCACCCCCACAAATGAGGTAACAGCTGAAAGCTCTTTTCATTGGCTATCCAATGGCATTCAAACTCGAGGTAGAGTGCAATTGGACGGAACAAAAGTCCATCAAATGTGCGTCTTATTGGTCAAAAACCTATTTGGGCTGGATCTTAGGATTCCTGGGCAGTAGAGAGCTGGGAATGGGTGCGTTTGAATTGTAACAAGCGTCTCCACTTGTTTCCTGCGCCCTTGATAGTCAAAAACGTTTAATACAATTAATATTTTTTTATTTTAATAGTTGCTGTTCCAAAATTGGAACAGCCATCTAACTGTGACTGTTAAGAGTTAAATTCTGATGGTCGGCCCAGATCATGAACGGGTCACGGCTGCCCTGAAGCCAGTTACGCCATTTCTCCAGAGCCCACTTGATGCCCAACAGCTTGCGGTTCACTACCCCGTATTGCTGCTGAGTGGGATTGAATTTTCTGGAGAAGAAACTACATGGATGCAGCTTCTGGGCAGGACCTCGTTGGGAGAGAACGGCTCCTATAACCACATCGGAGGTGTCCAGCTCCACAACGAATGGCTTGGCAGAGTCCGGGTGAATGAGAACAGGTGCAGACGTGAACAGTGAAGATAACTTGTGGAAGGCGTGAGTGGCTTCGGGAGTGAGTGGAAATTACATCTTGGAGGGTCTGGTGAGAGCAGTCAGAGGTGATCGAACTGAAGCCCTGGATAAAGCGTCGATAGAAATTCCCCCAGAAAGCGCTGGAGCTGTTTAAGCGAAGTGGGTAGAGGCCAGTTTTGCACAGCATCCAGCTTCTGAGGGTCCATGGCCACGCCCTGAGGTGATATGACAAATCCTAGGAACGTGGGGGAACGCTGGTGGAAAGAGCATTTCTCCAACTTACAGAACAGCCCATGGGCCAGCCACCTCTTTAACAGTGCTCAGACATGCTGCGTGTGTTCTTCCTCGGTCTTCGAATATATCAGGATGTCGTCTAGACAGGCGAAGACCCAGCGACCCAGCATGTCACGCAGAACATCATTAATAAGCTGTTGAAATGCTGCTGGACTATTGCACAAACCAAACGACATTACCAGTGTCTCATAATGGCTGGTGGGAATGATGAAGGCCGTCTACCACTCGTCACTCTCTCTGATGCAAACAAGGTTGTATGGGCTTCTTAAATCCAACTTAGTAAAGATGGAAGCACCAGAGAGGGCGTCCAGGGCAGTGTTATTCAATGGGAGTGGATGACGGTTCCTCACCGTGTTGAGGCCCCGATAGTCGATGCAGGGACAAAGTCCTCCATCCTTTTTCTTCGCAAAGAAGAACCATGTGGCCGCCGGGGAAGACGAAGGACAAAGAGTGCCCTGTCGAAGCCCCTCAGACTTGTACTCCTCCATAGCCTTCTGTTTGTCTTTAAATAGAGCATACAGGAGGCTGTGAGGGGGTGTGGGTGTACTTCCAGGTAGAAGCTGGATCTCCAGGTCATAGGGCCAATGAGGAGGCAGTTGAAAGGCCCTGCGTTTACTGAAGACCTCCCCGGAAGACCTCCATCAGGTCCTGAGGGCTCCCCAGAACACATCCCAACCGCTGCCGTGAAACAAAGCTCCTGACAGGTCGAACCCCACTGAAAAAAACGCTGGCTCAAGGAAATCAGTGGATCATGTTGATGAAGAACGAAATCTTTTCTTGGTGAGAGTTGATGGTGAAGTGAAGAGAAGGATTCTGTTGGGTGATCAGACTGTGATGAAGGGGTTGACCATCCACTGCTGTAATTTTTAATGGCCGGGATAAGGCTTCAGCATGCACACTCAGCTGAACAGCAAAAGAATGAACAATCCACAAAGAGGCGACATTGACATGTGTGTGGCTGAGCCAGATGTGCGCTTGAACCGCAAAAGGAGAAATGGTCAGAGTCATGGAGGCGGAGATGGTGGTTCCAGGTGAAATCCTCCCCTTTTTCAACTGGTCTGACCATTTCCCGGACGAAGCAGGCAGATGGCACGATGATGGTCAGGGGAGGCCTTCACAATAACGTCTGGCTCGCTCCACTGGGTTCAAGGAAGTGCGCCCTTACTGCATGGGTTCCCTGGCTCCTGAGTGGGCATTTCACAGAGGTGGAGGGTCCGAGGAACTGGTTGGTGGTCGAGGACCTCATGTGGACCCTCAACACCAGTTTCATCACCAAGAAGCATCTCTACTTCCTGCGGAGACTGAGGAGAGCGCACCTTCCACTCCCAATCCTCACCATGTTCTACAGAGGAACCATTATAGGTATTCTCTGCAGCTGCATAGCAGCCTGATACGGGAATTGCAATGTTTCAGACCGCAAGACCCTACAGAGGGTTGTGAGAACAGCAGAGAAGATCATTGGAGTCGCTCTCCCTTCTGCCACAGACATTTATTTCACACTCTGCATCCGCAAAGCCACCAGCATTGTGAAAGACCCCACTCACCCCTCACACACACCTCACTCACCCCTCACACACTCTCTTTTCCCGCCTCCCATCTGGGAAAAGGTTCCGTAGCATACGGGCCTCCACTTCCAGAATGGGAAACAGTTTCTTCCCTCAGGCCA
>JBBPCY010000082.1:17557845-17568705 GCA_037974405.1 Brachyalestes nurse | reverse complement strand
TCAGCCTGAAGGTGTCACTAACAGTCAAACTCCCTACAGGCACGGTAGACTAGGCCTTCTTAGCTCATAGGCTAAAAAACAGAAGAAGAACCTTTATCGTGCAGGGCCGAGCGGATCTACTGGGCTGGCATCGATTTTCGAATAATATTCGAATAGTTCTCATCGATTTTCGAATAGTGTTTTTGCCTGAAAGTCACATCCCCCCCAGATCGTCTTCCCTATGAGTAATGTCTGTCACTGGTGATAGCTGCGTCATCTAAAAGTGAAAGCAGTTACAAATGCAATCATTAAGTTTTGTTCAGGATTTGTAACACAACAATGTCCTTAATACTTTAAACTACAAAAGCTGGGCTTCTTCTGCTTTCCAAGATGCCAACGTTTAGTAAAACAAACCAAAAACATGGTTCATGAACAAAGGACTTTCCATTACCTTATGACACAAATAGTTGCCATGTTTCCTGCCAGTGACACTCAGAGGTGTGAACACGTAGGAACGTAGGAAAAGAAAGGCAGGTGTGGATGTAAGAAGCTGTTGGTAAATAAAAGGTGAAAACACAGAGCCAGGGTGGATTTGCAGGTCTAACCAAAAAGCCCTGCTCTGATGAATTCCAAAGATAGTGCCAAGGCACCACTACAAACTCATGGAGGAAGACAGATGGTACTGAGGTGGTGGTCTGATTAGGGGTATGCTTCATCACCAATGCCGTCTGTCCAGTCTTACCCCACTGGCATGAGGCTGGCACATGTAGATGCCAAAGAGTGTCACTCTCCTCAAATCTGTCTAAATGACAACTGACCTGCCATGCTTCACTGACTCTGGTCCACCAGCTCTGAAAGGACAGACATCAATAACCTCCATGCAGCAAGCTCTTTAATTATAATAAACTCCCGAACACATGAGGCGTCACTTCGCTTAATTAAATTAAGTTCATTTTTATTGACTTAATTGTTTGAGACAAGCCATTTGCAGAGGCTTAGACTATGATGCTGACAGTGCAAATGATGGCAGGATGAGTAATTAATGTGCTTTTTAATTGAAGTGGAAGTCATACAAAGGCTCGATTACGTGAGATACGGGGAGAATCTTCGAAAGTGTTCTTGCTGATCTATGAAGGTCTATGAACCCTGGCAAGGGAGGTAAGAAGAGATGCATTGTTAATTTTACTGACACTGCTCTGTTCATGTCTAAGGTTTGATATATTGAACTAAATTCATGCAGTGACAAGTCATTTTCGAAGGCTAAGCTTGTTATCACAGTATGCAAGATATTCTGATACACAGAGAAATGTATTAAAAGATGTCAAGACTCAAGTGATTTGTTACCAATCCTTCATCATTTAGAATGACACATTCTGTACCGGGCATAACAGGCTGTTTGCTGTAGAACTAACATTTCCAAAGCTTTTCAATTGTTCTTGAAGGAACTATTGTTTTTCATCCTATTTTGTATCATTTTTCCTAGCACTGTTCCAAGCAACCTTTTTGGCCTTTATTTTCAACTGAGCCATTGGAGCTCTGTCACTTCAAAAAGAGTCCTACAAAACTTTTGAAAAGAACTGCAAAGGCCAACATCTGATAAATTTGGTCAGCCATTGACTTTGCAAGTGTGAAGTCCAGTCATGATCTGATCAAAACCTGATCAAATCAAAGCACAGTAAGTGTACATATGTCAGTCTTAGTCTAGCCATAGCACAAAAAGAATTTTTAAAGGATCCAGGGAAATTGGGCCAGTGCCCATTTATTCAGTATTTTTCACTTTCTGTGTTCATTAAACTCCATCCATCTAGATGGAGAAATAAAAAAATGTGGCATATATTTCTGTAGGTATTGGGTAACCCTTTTGCTTGATCAAGGAATCTTTTTTTCTTATAGTAGAAGTTTGCATGATGAACATATCATAATATTCTGTAAAAGCAACATTGTCATGCTTGAATTAAATTCATAAAAAAGGTTTCATATTCTAACACATTTTAATAATAGTTTTAATTGCATTTTTTATGTTTGTATGTTTAACATAAAAAATTAAATATAGTTTACCCAGAATTATTTTCATAGCTGATTATTGTTTATTTTGTATATTAAATTTGAAAAGATGTACAATTTATATACTCTCTTGATTTTTTTTTTTATGATTTTTCCATGCAGCTAGGGTTGTCATATATGTTAATGTCAGAATTGTTAAACTCAAACTGTTTTCATCATATTTGATTTCTAATAGTTAAAATAACACGAGAACTCTTATCTGACAAACAGAGCAGGAGGAATTAACATTTTCAGCTTAGCACTCCAGGTGTGCATTATTCAGTAGAGATAGCCACACTCCGACTAGGTTATAGAATTGCAATACAGTTTAAACCTAGTGCACTCCTCAGGCAACCATGCCACATGTTGAGAAAACAGTGTAGCTGGGTGCCCTCATAATCTCATTTGGATGAGTTCTGCCATCAATTCCTGCGGTGAAACATGAGATGTACTGTCCACCCACAGAGATAGGTCTTTACTAATATGATGGTCCTTGAAAATTCAGAAGAAAGATTAAATAATCGACTAAATAGTACAATATTGAACAAAAGTACTGTTATTGGGATTGTGTCAGAACTGTCCATAAGGTTAATGTGATCTGAAGTGACCAGTCAGTTGGATACAGAATTAAACAGGCTTCAGGACCCTCACCAGTCCGGATTCAAGGTGGGACACTTTACTGAAACTGCCCTACTTGCCGTCTGTGAATAACTTTCCCTTCCAGTGACAACCAGGTCTCAATCCACATCTCAGACTGTCTGGCCAACATCTCCTCTTGAATGGAGTCCCACCACCTCAAGCTGTATCCCAGCAGGACCAAGCTCCTCTTCATCAAAGGGAGTCCATCACTAAGCCACAGTCGAATAGTTTCTGTTGGGAACTCGGTCATCACCCCTTCAAAGAAGGTAGGAAATCTAGGTGTTATGCTAGATGAAGATCTGTCTTTCTTGCTGCAAGGTTGACTACATCTCTAGAAATTGCAGATACGTTCTCTACAACATCAGAAGACAAGCTACGCAGTTACTCGTATAATCTCTGGTCATATCCAAACTCGACTACTGCAACTCTTTACTGACTGGACTTCCACTGAAGATAACAAAACCACTTCAGCTGATTCAGAATGCAGCTGCGAGGTCAGTCTTCAATGTTCCTAAATTCTCACACACCACACCTCTACTACAGATCCTTCACTGGCTCCCTGTGAACACCCGTATTAAGTTCAAACCCTTAATACTTGCTTCAAGGCCAAGAATGGACTTGCACCCCTTTACATATCAGCACTGCTCAAGCAGCGTGTCACTTCGCGTCCTCTCAGGGCTTCAAGCACTGCTTGTCTGGAACCTCTGTGCTCAAAAGAAGAGGAAGACACGCGTCAAGATTCTTCTCAGTCTCGGCCCCCCAGTGGTGGAACGAACTCCCTCTTCTGATCAGATCTGCGGAGTTCCTCGCTGTGTTTAAGCGTCGTCTGAAGACCCACTACTTCAAGGATAACCTTGGTGATTAACTATGCCTCTTGTTTCTACTTATTTATTATTTATTCTAAAAAAACACAAAAAACCCTTACTTTTATCTCCATATCTTCCTTACTTTTGCCTTAACCTCTGACTTTTCTTTGATAGGAGTTGTTTAGGTGTACTTAACTGGCAGTAACTTATAGCAGATGTTGATTTAAGTATAGCTTTACAGGTTTGAAGAGCAGATGTGGAGTACTGGAGCACTGATGTACGTCGCTCTGGATAAGAGCGTCAGCTAAATGCTGTAAATATAAATGTAAATGTAAGAAGCCAAATAATGGTTGACCAAAAAATTAAACTATAAAAAAAATTCAACTAAAAACAAATCACCGTATTAAATTATATCAGAATTACCCCATACCTCTAAATGCCAATAAAATGCCAGTGTTTCAGCCTAATTGGACTTCATCACTTTAGGCTTGTATGTTTTGGCAGAGAAGCCATGAATGGTTTGCTAAATGATAGGTTACAGTTTCTAATGTTTAGCTTTATATGTTTCAACTAAGCTATATCCTTCCTTTTTGTGTTTATATGAGGCAGTAATCTGTGTCCAAAATATTTCATAGAGAATCATCAGGGGATGAGCCATGTGAAATGCATACAACCATTGAGAAGAACTGGGAAATTATTATATTTCCATTCAACGCTGAAATGAACGAGTTAGTGACATCGTGAGTGACATTCACTCTCGCGAGACTGAACGCAGTTCACGTTGGGAAGTTTGGCTCTTTTCAGAGAGCCGGCTCTTGTAGCACGGCTCCCAAAGAAGAGCTGGATCTTTTGCCTCCCAAACGGCTCTTAGTTTATCATCATCTGTAGCCTCATACTTTAGCCCAACTTGGCAAATATGAGTGCTTTGTGTGTTGATAAAAAGTGGGGATCGGCTCTCAAAGGGAGTCGGCTCTTCTGATTCACGACAACAAATCGGCTCTTAGTAGCAGGCAGTGCTGCACGTCCGGACGCCTCGGCAGAAATACACAGGGTAAATAAGCTTATAAAAGGAGGATATTTAGTTCAGCTAAATACTGGATGTTTGAGTTTTAGAGCTGTACATGTTCACTAGTTTGCTAAAGTTTAAAAAAGACAACGGCTGTTAGTTTATTTTTAGTTATGTTCTTTTCTGAGCACTTTAAAAGATATGTCTTGGTGTTGATGTTTTCTGAATAAAAATTCCATATACAGTATAGCTGCACCTCATTTTTTCCACTTTCACCATAGCATGATGCGTTGCTTAAGTGGTAAGATCTATTCTCAACCTCAAATAGGGTTTTTAATGTAATTGTAATGTAATGTCTGTGATTGTTCAGTCGTATTACAGATAGAAGAAGATTGAAGGAGGTTCAGATAGAAGGATGTTGTATTGAGCATTTTTGAGCTGTGAACTTCGTTCAAAATGTTTAAACATGAACTATGAACGCAAACTAGTTCACTTTTATTTGAATGAACTGTATTTTGAACTAGTTCTTTTTCACTGTGAACTGGTACAACACTGGTTTACAGCATTATTACACTTTATTATACTGCATACCAGGCATTCCTGTTATTTCTTGTGGGATATCCTAGTTTAATTTTTTTAAATTCATTCTGTTTTTACTTATTTATTTATTTTTTTCATTTATTCCTGTTTAGCCCTTCTCTCTTCTATCTTTGGACTGATTTGCTGGACTTTGTTTTGCAAACCCACATTTTGCTCACATGACATTTGGATTTGTTTGCCTGTTGGACTGCTTTCTGGTTTTGAACTCTTGCTGGTTTAATTTTTTTGTCACTTGCTACCTATAGTAATAAATGTGTCTGTTTTGGTAATATACTTTATGTTAATACTTAAATTCATATTCATATGATAGTCATGCTTAATACAGGAGTCTGTTCACAAAACAAGAGTGCTAAGATTCACAAGGTAGTTTGTCAACTTTGAACCTTAAATAAACCAAGGTAATAGGACTTATGTGAGGCTTAGGTTGACCACTGTGCTGTAAAATACATCTGTGCAAGGCACTTCGAATGCTGACAGCCCACTCACCCACTAAGTTAAATGCTAGGTGGTTGGATGTGTATAAACAAACCTGCTGCTGGTGTGCGTGATACAAGCAGGAAATCACTGCTGCTTATTTGCTGGCACAGCATCACCTGCCATTCTGATTCTGGAATTGCTGCCATCTTCTCTGGGATCTTGGCGAGAGTGTGAAAAGAGTACTACAAAAAATGACAAGACTGAGTAATTATAAGTCATAAGCTACTACAGCTATATGTTATTATCTGCATTTTATGAATTATAATGTATGTGTGACTGTATTAGGGTCCAGATAATATATAAAACATGAAAGTTCTATAAAGTAATAAAGACTGAACAAGTAAAATTAAATGTGGGTTACATTTAATTTTACTTATTCAGTCTTTATTACTTTAATCATGATGATAGCAGGCAGGCTCTGACCAACAGAGTCAAGTAAGCAGTGCCTAGGATATGCTTCCTTGTACGCCTGATGTGAGACTAGAGTACAGATTTGTCACAGAGTGCTAATGAACAGGATCCTGGGTTTCAAGTTGTTGATAGTGAGCTGACTGTTTTTTCTATCTACCTTTAAAAACGTGTACTAAATGGACAAATATGTGCAAATATGCATGACTTTGCAGTATACTATGTACATGCCCAGAAATTTGCAGTAAATTGTTACCCAATCCAAATAAAGTGTAGCGAACAGCTACGTTTGGAGACTTATTTAAAAAAACATCTGCATGGAATTTTATGCAGTAGTTACATTTTTATTTAATGTTATACATTAAAATAACTACTAAGCCATTAATCCAATTCCAATCTGTTGCAAATGGTAAAGTTATCAGTTAACAAACAGGGATAACACTTTAAGCAACAACAGTTGGAAAAAATGAGAATGCAGTCAATACCCTTTCAATCAAAGATGTTTACATAATGACTCTCATTGGGGCCCACATGCTGGTGCATATGAATTCCCACTTTTTGATGATTTTATTTTAGTAAAAGCAAATAGGGCAAGGATTGCCTCATTCTGTTGTATAAACCAAGCTTACTAAGATAGCATTATATATACACCGACAAGCCATTTTATTAGGTATACCTATTTTGTATCTACACTCCACATTGCAACACACACACTAACATGCTCCTACTCTGTTAGTGTCCCTGCTGTTCTGAGAATGATCTGCAACAAAAGTAATTGATCAGTACTCCTGACCAAAAAGGGTCCAAAAAGGGGCTAAAATAATGCAGAGAATGACTGCAATCTGGAATTGTAAACTACAAAATTCACCTATATAGCAAGTAGAGGTGCAAAAATGTATGGTGAGTGTATATGCAAGATATTTACCTTATAAAGTGGCTTGTCAGTATATGAATGACAAAATCCTCCTAAAATTGCAGGTCCAAGTTATTGGAAAAGCTATATCCAGCTGGAAATGTTGGTATACCCTTGTGTTACCTTCTACTGAAATGAAACACAGGCAGAAGTACTCACATTTCCTTTAACTGTAGCTATGTTTAACTGTGTGAGTGGAGAGAAGAAGACAGTGTAGTACATAATTGCACAGGTATTACAGTTAATTGGTTTTCATTACTCTTCTCCCAGGTGGCATTTATCTTGGTTGGGATTTCGCAGCATCTGTCCTTGTTGTACACACCAGTTCAGCATTTTATAATTATTGCAATTACCATAAAGGGCATCTGAGGAGAGGTCTATAAAACTAATTAATTATTAAATCCAGTTGATTTTATTTGATTAAGTTCAGGTTGAACCACGGCAGCAAAGAATGTGGCTAGGTCTTTCAAATTAATTTGCTGATATTGGCTATTTTACTACAGGCAGTGTTACGTAGTAGCTTCACATGAATCCAGGTCCAGACTCCTAATGAGCGTCTGAAGGGTGACAATGGCAGAAAACCCTTGAAATTTGAGTTTCTTGTGGACACACAATAACAGAGATGGATTATTAGTACTGCACAAGAAAATGACATGCACTCATTTACTATGGTATGTGACACACCTTCCATATAGAAATACACCACTAGGTAAAGGTAGAGCAGTGACATCGATGTGGTAAGGGCATGTCGGTGTTTGTCATGTGCAGCAGTGTTACTGTTGTTGATACACCTTACAGATATACAAATTAATACTAGTAACTCTATGATGCCTGTTATACTCACACCAGTGCAACACTCTGCAACAAGCCAATCACCATATCGCTGCTGCATTCAGAATGGTGTACCGTTCAAATAATATCAACCCAACTATGATTCTGTAGAGACCTGGCTTTTGAATTTGAATACTTTTGTGTTACAGACCAAATTATCTCAATGCTACGAAATAGCAAATTTCAGTAACCATGTAGTCAGCATCATAAGTGTGACTGAACCAATAACCATGCTTCTTTCAAAATCTAGACTGTCTTGCTCTCTAAATTCTATGCTATATGTTTTTGCATTATCATTGTTAATGAACTGATAATGAACTCAAGATATCTGTATTGGTATCAGTACAAAGCTCTTCTTCACAGTTCTTCAAATTAATGGACAGGGTAGAGGGTGGCTAATAAATTGTGTAGTAATAGTTGTACAACAGTCCGTAATTGTACTGCAAAGTGTCCCTACACAATATAGTCAAAAGTCTTTAGACAATCCTGCTAATTACCCAGTTTAAGTATTTCTAAATGGGGTGGGGGAACTGGGTCGGTTTTCCTTGACAAAGCCTGACAAGCCTAGAATCTCTATGCGCAATCGTAAGAAAGAAGTAAAAATATGTTCTCATCCAAATGCAAAGTGTCAGCAGTACAGTTTGGTAGAGGAGGGATGACTGACTTTTTGTGTTTGGGTTCAGGCAATGTTCTCTAGTTCCAGTCAAGTGTACTGTAAATACCACAGAGTTTGTTGAGAAGAAACACTAACGCCCTCTAAAGAGACTTGTGCTCAACACAACAGAAAATCTTTAGGATTAATTGATTACATTTAATTTATTAAATGTGGTCCTTAGCTTTTTCATCCAACATTAGTACCTAACCCCACAAATTATCTTTCAACTGAAGGGGCACAAATTACCTCAGACAGTGGGCGACAGCTGATACAAAATAAATGATGTAAATTTCACATGAATGCACTGGGATATACAAGGGCCAAATTTAAGACTCAATAACTTAAGCATGGGGTTTTTCCCTTGAAAAGTTTGAAACCGTTATGGAAATTAACAGCGGTCGGATAGACCTACACCCCTTTTTAGACCAGTAGAAGCTTGACCTACCTACCTGGACCTACCTTCCCGGAACTTGATATTAACCATTGGGCAGTGGACCCCAAGACCCTGTCTGGATGAGCTGCAAAACTAGAGGTGTTAACGAAAGGTCATTTGGACAGGGAGGTAAGTATCCAGCCCCTCTTGGACAGAATGCAGGGAAGGACCTTAAATCGGCACGCAGTATTCTACTGGTGATTAGCCCCAGACACACACCAGACTTGTGAAATGCACACACTGTGTAAAGTAAAAGGAATATACCGACAGATAATAGAAGTTTTACTTTGCAGAATCATACTTCAAGCTTTAACTCTTGTATCAATCCAAATAGGATTCAAGTAAACAATGCCTGAAACAGCGTTAGTTATAAGCACTATAATTCTATTTTGCAGACTTCTTAGTGTCTTAAACTCAAATTGAACTTGGGACATGGGCCTAGGCTTGATCGACCCATGGTCGGCCACCTCAGACGATGGTGCAGAAAAGGCCAAAACACTACTCAAGGCACATTACTCATGATGTGTCCTAAATTCGTACTTAAATAGTAGTTTTCAGATTCTTATAAAACTGAACATAGTACTAACTTCGTTATCACTACAAAATACACTTCGAACATGCGCAGCCATTCATTCTGTGGTTCAAACTGAAGATCTAAAGGTCCCTGGTATGATCCTGAGTTTCTGCAATTTTGAGTTTTTGGGGCAACTGGTGGCCTAGTGGTTAGAGAGTTGCCCCTGCATTAAGAAGGTAGTGGGTTCGAATTCCAACAACGCTAGTGTCATCACTAATGTACTCTTGAGCAAGGTACCATCCCCACTCACTGCTCCCCGGGTGCCCCTTGTTGGTGCCAGCCCCCCACTTCACTCGGTGAATGGGTTAAATGCAGAGAAAGAATTATACATTGTTCACACTGTGTGCTGTGATGGGGTGTGTCCACGCATGACTATAAGGGGCCACTTTACTTTACTCCTAACCCTAACCTTTACCCCTAACCCTTACTCTAAGTCTAGCTCTATACGTGTATATAAATATATACATTTATATGTATGTATTTTCCAAAACACATGGCAATATTTTATATTTCTTGATAGTGTACTTTGTATACTGTACTGTTGGTATAGTTTTTTTATTATATTCTATAGTTTTTCAATTTTTGCTGCTTCTACCCTTCTATTTTCCATTATTGTCCACTTTCTGCTGTGACAATGAGAATTTCTCACTTGTGGGACTAATAAAGGCTTATCATAACCCTATCTCTAACTGTCATACCTGAGCACACTGTAACCTATTCGCCCAAGTGAAGTAGTGGGCAGCCAGTGACACAGCGCCTGGGAGGCTATGGGAATGATACATTGCTCAAGGGTACCTCAGAGGTACAGTCCTGGGATTCAACCCCACAACCTTCTGATCACAGGGGCAGATCATTAACAACCAGGCCACCAGTACATAAGTAAAACATAAGTAGTGATATATCACTTGGTAGGACAGCCGCACATAATAGGAAATTGCAAATAATTATGTTTAACCACCTGATAAAAAATTACACAGTATTTTCTATGGTAAACTACTGCACATAATAATAAGATAATGTATGTAATGATAATGATTTAACCCAATGAGAAATAAAGTAGCATCAGATTATTGCACAGATTATTGTGTGGATGTGTGACAGAGGGAGGAGTTACAGAGTCTGATGGCAATAGTGAGGATGGATTTTCTGTGCCATTCAGTGGAGCTCTTTATGCTTTTAAGCACTTTTCTGTACTGTGGAGTGGATGATCAAGGTTCAAGGTTACTTTATTGTCATCAGCAGCTGTGTACAGGTACATAATGTGATGGGAAAATGTTTCTCCATGGACCAGGTGCAACATATAGCAGCATACAACAGTCATGCTGACACCCCAGTACACCACAGCATAGACAATTGCATTACTACAGACTCTCAGAGAATCCACAGCATGGTGCTGCAGACTCTAAAAGATCTACATCGGAAGACAAGGGCGTAGATTTCCTCTGGACATTGGTGGGGACCTATGACTCCACCACCCCCCCTTCCCTTGCCCCACC
>JBBPCY010000082.1:17515492-17526694 GCA_037974405.1 Brachyalestes nurse | reverse complement strand
GGTGCTGCAAAGAGGAATGGGCAAAACTGGCCAAGGATAGGTGTGCCAAGCTTGTGGCATCATATTCAAAAAGAATTAAGGGTGTAATTGCTGCCAAAGGAGCATTAACAAAGTATTGAGCAAAGGCTTTTAATAAATTTGCCAAAACCTTCTGAGGAAAAAAATGAATTGAATCCATTTTGGAATAAGGCTGTAACATGAATTGTGGAAAAAGTAATGCACTGGGAATACATTCCGGATGCACTGTATACCTTTCTGCCTTGAATGGATCATAAAAATGCTTATCTATGTTACTGTCTTAAACTATTATAAACCATTGTCTCGGGGATTCACTGTGTTCATAACAATTTTGTATTCATGTAGCTTTTCCTTTTTTTTTACAGGTGTTCGAAGTTTCAGACATGTGGTTCCCATCACCATCACTGTGAACAGTCCTGACTTCATCATGCTTTAATTATATCCTTTTTTGGAAATCCACTTTTATGCAAGCAAAGGTTCCACCTTTTATTCTTTTGTTCTGAGTAAAATTTACTAATAACTACAATTTTCTGACAGTTTTTCCCTGTGCAGCATCACATGTAAGGTCCAGCAAGCTGAGGTTTAAGCTCTTAGAAGTGAAGTTTATTTTAAACTGAGGTCTAATTGCTGTAAATAGCTTCCATTTCACATTAGGCTACCTCAGGCTTAATGTCTCCTTGCTGTTGTTTTAATGCAGTTGTTCCGCTTTCTCTCTCTCTCTCACACACACAGACAGATACACACACACACGCACACACTCTCTCTCTCTCTTTCTCTCTCTCTCTCTTACTGTCTCTACAGGGATTTTCCACTCTGTATTATTGTAGCTAAATACTCATATGCCAGCCTGCTTCTAAATCTAACCATAACCTTTACCTCAGTAACTAAAGGGAAAGTGTTTGGCTTTTTCCAATTTGCCAAATAAAACCTGTGAAAAAAAAGGTTTACGTCCTGCCTGTAGCAAAATGTCCCAAAATGCCAAAAAAACTTAATGTCAGTGGTGGCACAAACCGCAATGTCCTCAAATGTCTCCACATTTTCATGTTTTTGTGCCCATGTGAGGATATTTTGTGCAGGTTTTAATGAAGACCCAAATGTCACCACACTGAGAGAAAAACACATTCTGACACTGCAGGGGCCCTTTTTCTATTCTCACACGCACACTTGTTCCCAAAATGTCCTTGGCTTTTTCACATTTTTCTATTAGTGTGCAGGACATTGTGTGTTTATGAAGGACAAAAAAATGCCACGATGCCGAAATTCTATAATTTAGGAAACATTTTGCCACACATGCACACACACACACGCACGCACACACACACGCACATACACACACACATGCTTATAAATAAAGACTGTTGGTATGTGTTTGTGTGTGGCTGGTGGTGTCATACTGCTCTGACACCCCAGGCTCTTTTTATAAAGACGATTTGATTTTATAGACCTTGGCTCGAATCCTCGAGCAGGATTACAGCTAAGTCTCTGCTGTCTCTTCACACTGGCTGCCGGGGCAGGTCTGCATTTATATAGACCCATGCTTCCCGAGTGCAGCTATTAAGTGCTGAATAGAACGTTTAACAACCTTGATGTTATCTTCTGTTTCTCTTTAAATTATACATTCATTCATTCATTCATTTTCTGGAAGAGCTTAATCCACACTAGGGTTGCGGGTAGCCAGAGCCTATCCCAGGGACTCACCTTGTGCAGAGCGCCACCACAGTGAAAGATCAAGGCTTCTCTTAAATTAATCGAAGAAATTTGCTTCTGTTATTAACTGCTTTTGAAATAATTTGAACGGTTTGGCCAGTCTGAGGTATCCAGAAATTAAAAGTATAAAGTATAAATATCACCCAGCACTAATATAAGCATAGACAATACACTGGCACTGTTTTCATTTAATATTCGCTTAAAGGTCTTAGAGTAGCACAAGCCTGCTTGGTATGTGTGTTGGTTTTTTTGTTTTTACCAAATTCTAGCACTGTATGCTTTTTTCTAGATTCGCAAAAATATTCTCCAGGTGAGAAGAAACACAAGTTTAAGTTAGAGAAGCATGAGCCAGGAAGCCAAATAAAAGTGTTTTAAGTGCTTTTTTTCCAACAGTTATTTGGGAATATTGGAAAAAAATTATGGGAAATATTCCGTTTGATTTCTTAAAAATGAAAGATATTATCATCTTCTGGTTTAGTTATTGTCGAGAATAACTGTGTTTATGTAATGCAGTTTATCCATGTGGGACCATTAAAGTGAAAAGAGAAAGATGATAGCGAAGGAGGATAAAAAGAGAGCTTATTTGTGTGGAAGATGGTGTTGACTAGGACAGGGCAGGTCAGGGCCTGCCTTCTCATCTGTATAAATTTTTCCTGGGTCAGGAATAGCACATGGAAGCAGCAGAGAAGGGGGTGTTGGGGCTGGCACTGTTTCAAAAAACTAACTGTTCTTGTCCCCTCAGCACAAGATGACACTGACTGAGAATGGGCCTTGAAGAGAGAGAGAGAGAGAGAGAGAGAGAGAAGAGTTCTGTAATAACTTGTTACCTATTCTCATACTCAGAGTTTTGATTGGATTTGCACTTCCTTACCTATTTTAAAATTATAATAATCTTCTATGCAATAATATTTGTTAGGAAATGTATACAGTATATGTATATTACATACAATGTATTCAGTTCCACTTTAGCCTATATGTTTGTGGCACTAATGATCCCAAAAAGAATAAAAACCACCTTCACTTCCTATGATGACACATGCTGGATGTTTTGAGAAATTCCACAGGAGTTCTGTAGTCATTCAGGTCTCAAGAAGGTTTTTTTTACACTTTTGTGGTGCAAGCGTTTGTCTCTTGGGTTGGGGAGTGGGGAGGGGGATGGGGATGGGGAGTTCTGGTAGTTGATGTAACATAGTTGGCGGTTAGGGTTCTCCTCCAAGTGCAACTGCCGCTGATGCAACACATTTGGACCTCAGTGGTTGTGTCAGTGGTAGTGAGATTCAGGAGAGGCACTACCAGATTTTAATCCTCACAGTTTGGTAGCACTGTCTGATAGGAGATGTCTGGTTTGTGAGAAAATTTGATTCAAAAAATGTAAAAAGAAACTCTCTAAAGTATGGGTATAGGCGTATCAAGGGACTTCTGAGAAAGAGCGAGAGAGAGAGAGAGAGAGAGAGAGAGATAGGGAGATGATATTTCTCAAGACTCAGAAAAAAGGACACCACACCACATGCTCTACAAATAACTGGCTTCTTCACAAACAAAGGTTTTACATTCACAAAATAAAGCAGTGCTAAAAAAGACACATAGGTTAAGCTGCATTTTCGCTAGATTTCAGTTCTGTGGATGTCGAAGACAGCGTTATGTGATTGATGGCATCATCATATGGCTATCAGCCAGTGATCGCAGGAAGTACTTTATAGTCTATTTACACAAAACGGGAGGGGGGGGGGGCTGCAGAGACTCTCCCATTTCATCCGAAACCATCCGCCACATTGTTTTACGCTAGGATCAAGTGGAAATATGAAACACAGACCGTTTAGTGCCATAAATTTAGCAGAGAGAGGTAGACCTTGAAAGGCAGTGACTGGGTACAGCATAGCAAACTGCATGTACCACAGGGCCTGATGTAACTTCTGAATGGAAATCACCCATGAGAGTGAGGGCTGCTCCAATGTTAAACCTCTTGGCATAGTGCTAGCCTTAGTTCGAGGTGCTTTGTGAGGCAGACAGGCTGATTCAGAGGTTAAAATCGAGCAGCCGTAAACTCATGTTGGGCCTCCTCAACCATGAATCCTCTTTTACCACATTGTCAGAGAAAAGGCAGTACTGTCCAGAATTCACTGCCTTTAAATAAGTTACGTGAATAGTTCCCCGAGGACAGGCCTGGAACCAAGCTTTTATTTTGGCAGCTGTACACGTTTCACGCTTGTATTTGGTGGCTGACATTTGTAAAGGTTGTTCCTTTAGAACAGCACTATGACAAGGCAATTCATTGACTGCTTTTTTTAAGATTCAAGTTTGATGAGAGTGCCATGTCAGTGTATTTGTGTAAAAATGGAAGGAGCTGGTGCCATTGACAAATGGAAACAATCCAACAAAGTTCATGTCAAAATATTATTATTGCAATAATAATAATAATAATAATAATAATAATAATAATAAACAAAATATCCACAGCTTTTAGAAAAAAAGGGTCTCATGCTGCGTAGAACAAGTTCTCCATCCACTGCTCCAGTGAGAGCCCACTCAATTCAGCTGCCCAACTTCAACTTCCTATTGGTCAACATGCCAGTCTACCGCCCAGTGAAAGTGATGCTCAATATGGCCTCCACACTGCTTCTGCGGACATGTTGGTTGGGGAGCTGCTGTGGCTTCCCTCTGCCTCCACGACCACGTCACTCTGATTGGGCAGCGAGGGATGGAGGAGGGCGGAGCCTGTAGAGGCGTTGGTGCAGGGCGGTAGGATCCGGGGTGGCGAACGTTCTCCGCCACCTCCCCCTGGCATCATGGAGAACTGGTACGAGCCGGCAGCAGTGCTGTAGTAGAGATGATAGGGTGAAGAGCTGGCCTGGAAAGGTCCACCTTGGCCTTGGGAAGAGCCGGCAGGGTAAGGGGGCGGGAGGTACGTGTGGTAGCGGCCTGTGGGGCCAGTCATGGCGGACATGCCGATGCCTATGGCATTGGTGACGGGGGTGGGGGTGTAGGTGAAGGCTCCGGTGGGGTAGGGAACACGGGGGTCAGCGAAGCGGCCGTCAGGAAGGGAGGGGATGGAGGAGAAGGAGCGCTCCAGACCAACGCGGGGATCAGTGAAAGCTGTCAGGTCTGGACCTGCAAGAGAGGAATGTTTTGGGCCAATTAATATGAGCATGAAAATCGAATGTAGAAACTAAATATATACATATTGAAATACTACAATGACTAACAAAGACAAGACATCTAAGGATATGGTGTGTATCTTTTTATTAATTTATCGATTATTTGATCATTTGTCAGAAACCTCATAGACATGTCTTGTGAGATACAAAACATGTTTGATAATTTATAAAGGGAGAAAATGTGTACAGTGAATTTTATGTCAAACTTCCAAATCTGATTACTATATCAAGAACCTCACAGTAAAATGAATATACTGTAACACGATCTTGATGTCTTGATCAGTGTGTATGGTGGTCACATGTAAGGTAGCAATGTGCAGGTGTATCTGAGAGCTTACAGTGTATGGGATTACGGCTGGGGGAGATGGGTGTGGTAGGGTGAACAGCTGGAGCGGAAATTGGGCCTAGGTAGGGGTAGGACTGCTCATAAGACCAAGATGGAGATGTCTGCATTTGTCTGGAGTCTGAAAAAGCAGAAAGAAGAGCAGAAAGCATTAGCACAGATATTTGTTATTCTACCTGTGAAATGAAAAACAATCCTGCAGATTGAACTGATCATCAGATGCCATGTCCTCTGTGTTAGAGAATGATCCCAAATTAAGCCTTGGGTCTCACACACAATTGGATAAGGAACCAAATATGTTGTTGCTTTGTTGCTGTTGTACTGATCCTAGCAAAAATGTAAAAAATCTGAAATGAATCTTCCTTGCTACAAAATATGCAGAATGCCATGCTTGCCATGGTCCAAAAATGTATGGCTGTGTTTTTTACTAGAGACACAAACTTAATTCAGAATACAGCCTATCAGAGCAGGTGCTGCGGTCACCTGACTGAAGAAAAGGGCGTGTCTAATGTGCACCTCCATATTGCTCAGATGAACCAAATTATAATGAATATGGAAACAGCACCTTAAGCAGCCATAATGTTGTAGGACAAACCGAATATTTAACAACCTTAATTTACTTTTTATCATCATTACTGTATGAATATTAATAATAACATGTTTTGACATAATCCAGCTGTTCGGAAGGAAACAGTAAACCCTAGGAACCAAGCAGATTCAGAACTTCTATGACATGTAATCAATATTTACAAATCATATTTTGGCCCATAAAGTCCTTCAAAAAGGAACGTCCCAGTGTATATTACAGTATATTATAATAAGACAACAGTGTATATTACAGTATATTATAATAAGACAACAGTGTATATTACAGTATATTATATGATTTGAAGAATCACATGATGATTTGTAAGTTGTCACTGCTTGCACAGAGAGAGTGATATTACAACCAGTAGATCTGTAAGGTGCATTAAGCAACCTACATAACCCACTTATGTCGACTAGATAAGGACTTCATATATGTTGCTGTCATAATAAAAACTCTTATCTCCAGGACAGGAAATTTATTAGAGAAGTGGAATTTCTTATGATGTGAAACTAGTGCTGGGTGATATATCAGAAATATAATATCATGATAATTTTCAGAAGACATGATCTCAGTGCGTATTTTTGCGACATCTGATAAGTCTGGGAGTTCTATCTCTTTCCTCTTTCTTTTCCACTTTTAAACATACTATAAAATACTATAAAACTGTCATTTGCTATTCAGCATTCACACACTGCACTGCATTTAATCAAGTAAAATAGGACTAAATTTGCTGTGTTTGTCCTAAAACCTGCAGTTGGTCACTATTTTGTAAGCAATTTCTAGATAGAAAGGCATATTTAGACATTGCTAGGGATTTTATACAGTGATAAGCAAATAAAAGTTCCTTGGCTCATGTTAAAAGAACATGTTTAGCCAGTAAACCCACTGTGTGCACCAGGCCACACACTTACTGAAGGAGAATAACAGAAAAGAAGGGGGAAGAAATGATTGTTCCAAACCTCGTTGTGCTCTGCTAATTCTGAAACAACCTTTGCTTTGAGCCTACAACTATATTAAGTCTAATGCGTGTCTCGAGAACAGCCCCAAAACATTCAGGGCAAGACGTGCTGAGAGGCCAAGTGATGGTTAAAACACTGTAGAAGGGGATATTCTCTTAGCATGGGAACTTTTGTCTCCTTGCTTCTTCTTCTTCCACTTCTGTCTCTTTTTCTTTCTCTATATCCCTCCCCTTCTTCTCTTTTCTCTCTTTCTCCATTCGACTCTTTTTCTTTTTCACTCCCTCACTGTCTCTTCTACTTCTTTCCCCTTTCTTTCTCCTCCCTCTCTCTTCTTCTTTCACTCCCTCTCATCACCCTTCTTCCATTCTTTCTTTCTTGTTTCTTTCTCTTGTCCTTCACTCTCTCCATCTATTTCTTCTGGTCTCCCACTGTCTCTGTCTCTTTACCTCCTCTTCTTTTGCTGTCCCTCACTCTTTCTCCCTATTCTTCTCTCCTCTCTCTCCCTCTCTTCTCTCTCCCTCCCTATGGTCTAATAAACGCACACCGATAGCCTGCAGACTTCCAGACAGAAGGGGAGGGCGAGCCATCAGAGAGGAAGCAAATTACGCGCGGCGGCCAAAAGCCTAGTTTCGAGCCGTTTCAAGTAGAGCCAGAGTGCGGCCCGCTGCCAAAGCACCCCCAACACCACCACCACCCCCACACCCCCCCTCGAGGCTCCTTCCAGAAGCCCCCCTCTTTCCTGCCTCCCCTCCACAGGCCCGGTGCTTCTGATCTGGGGCAGGAGTCACACATGGCTGGGTGGGCGGCTGGAGGCGGATTCGGGCATCCGGTGCCGGCGAAGGCTCATTCATTTTTTTACTGGGCTCCCACACACAAACATACACATGCAACGTACTGTGCGCAGAGGGAGTCAAGCGAGAGAGATGAGGGTTGGGCGAAAACACATACACACAATGTCAGTCCAAGAATGGAGAGGGAAAAAGGGATGGAACTCACACACATAAGACTTGGGAGTTGGCATACAGGTTGAACACACACTCAAATGATCATATGCACTATTAAAGTAAACCTTCCTACATGCACTTTTAAAATAAAGACACTTCGAGTGTTGCCATAGGAAAAAGGACAAAACTTTTTTTCTAGGACAAAACTTGTGCTCTATGATATATGAAAAATGGAACTTTAATCATCATCTGATGCTAATTTAATATTTTCCCTTTAAAAGGAAACCATCCTTTAATGGTTTTAAAAAGAGTTGGATCACTTACGATGTGCATCTAAAAAGAGGCCATCATAGTCTCTACACACTCTACAACCTTGCAGGAAGAAATACACAGCCAACTAGATGATATTACACAATGTAAGTGTGTGCTATTTCAGGCTTGATCTCTTAAAGAATCATTGTTTTGTTCCCCTTGATATCAGATGCAGCATTTTTTTTATCATTATTATTTTGATGATATGGGCCCAATGCCTAGCATCAGATGCTATCTCTAATTGACAAAAATGTTCTAAAAGACTCGTTAAGGAGCCTAATGTGGTTCTTCTGTCTCATTGCTACAGAGAATCCTTTTTAATACACGGATATTTAAAGAGCAATGCGGAAAAAGTTCTCAGTGTTTTTGTTGGAAACAAGATTTCATGAAAGTTGAACCTCCATTTCATTTGGAAACTTAATTTTTCCAGGGAAACTAAACAAATAAGAAGTTTCATTTTGTCTAAAATCTCTTTTAGAACACACAGCCTTACTACTGACCCTTTTCAACACATCTAAATATTTTTGTGTGCTGCCAGACCTCAAGCCGTACTTTCTAAATCCTCACTCTAAACACTCCTTTATTTCACTGCTACTATGCCCTCTCCTGTCTCTCTCTCTCTCTCACATACACACACACACACACACACATTTTTCGTAAAAGCAGGACGCATAAAAGCTTGCTCACAAACAATAACATACTGATGGCCTAAAAACTGTAACACACACACACACACACACACACACACACACAAATGCACACACATATAAGCCAGCCCATGGCCCCAGCTGCTCCTGATTTTCTGTAATATGAAAAGAAAAATACAGAGAGTGAAAGAGAGAGACAGAGAGAAAGAGAGAGAGAGGGAGAGAGAAAGAGAAAGAAAGAAGGGAGGAAAAAAAAAAAAGGAGCTCTTGAATGACTTAATAACGGTTTCCGCTGGCTCCCTTCCCACTGCTATTTCTGGCGGCAGGATCAGAGAGGAGAGAGCAGCACGCGGCAGGAAATGGACTGTTCCAATGGCCTGCACACACAGCCTGGCCCGATACAGCCCTGCCACCATCCCTCCATCTCTCAGACCTCTCCATCACTCCACTCTAACTCCATCCTGCACTCACTCCTCCATTCAGGCCTCTCTTCACTCTCACTCTGTCTTCTGTACTCTATCTGTTCTGACTATGTGTGTGGTCGTGTTTGGTCTATAATATACAGCACCACACAAGTCGGCATCTGAGAAAATGATGTTAAGCTATTTATCAATCTATTTCTTAAATCACGGACACTAGAATAAATGCAAATGAACAAAAATCATCCATTGCAATTTTGATATGATGTGTTAAACCAGTTCCAAATCTTTCCTTGAGGGCTGCAAGGTTATAGTAACCTTCCGGTTCCTAGTTAAGCTAATCAGTCCTTTATTAAATGAAATCAGGTGCTGCTGACAGACAATGACTAGAGTGCATGAAAAATCATTTTAGCAATATGCATACATATACTGGATATGTATTTATGTATGCTTTTTATGCACACACACACACACACACACACACCAGTCATTTCAGAAACATCTAAAGCTCTGTTCATCACTGTGAGCATCTAAAACTTCCTAATTTATTATTATTTGATTTAGCTTTCTACTAAATGTTTGTATTTGTATACACACTTGTGAAGCTGGACAGGATGGGTATGTTTTTTTTTTTATGTTTACTTGTATATCTGTTTACAAAGATGCCGAATAGTTTCTAACTGTACAAATACAGTTTTTTATTGAATTACCCCAGCTGCCAAATGGATCAGCAGAAATCCAAACTCACGTGAAATAAATGTTTCTTACATTAATGTAATTAATTATAAATAAAGAATCATCAAAATATTGTACCATATTGTGATTGCGATATGGCTGGCCATATATTACAAAGGCATCGATGAAAAGAAACATGACTGTAATATTAATGTATTCAATTTTTTACCAAAATACATTGACTCACTAAAAAACTGATTACCAGCACACAGTAAAAAGCCAACCATGATTGGTTAGTGTGCTCATTTGCATACTGGATCCTTCCGCAATATCAGCACTGTAAAATGCAATATCACTAAAATCCAGACGCCACGTGCAAACAAGAGGCCATCTTTTGCACAAAAAACACAAACCCTGAACATCTCTCGGTTCAGGAAGATGAACATTCTCCCCCTTTTCACATTTCTCAAATGTACAGAAATATTCCCACTAGCACGATTTAAATATGTCTGATTAATATTTTTAAAGCACTTTGAATTGGGGATTTTCAGACCCGGCTGCTTCCTGTCAGCTGACTCTCACTTCTCTCTTTTTCCCCTGTTCTGCTTCCTCCAAGAACATACAGGCAATATCTCTCTTTCTCTCTCTCTCTCTCTTTCTCACAACACACACATATGCACTCAGAAACACACATACACACCTTACTCCTATTTACACTCCCCCAGAGGGGAACAGAAAGTAACGATTTATCTCTCTCGGAGATACAGGCCCTCCTGCCCAACTAGGCCGATTAGGAAATGCCCAGAACAGAAAACAAAAAAGCAGAAGTGCCATTAGCATCTAATATAATCCTTAACACTTCCTTCAGTGAGACCAGTTTCCCAGAAAAGAGGCCTCGGCTTGCATCATGTGATAAACAGGGCTTCAAAAAACAAGCCTAAAGAAGCATTACTCACATTTTACAGTAAGCAATTACACACAACCAATGTATTCGCGTGTTAACAGCACGATGACGTGGTTCTCAGCACTGCTTCATTATGCAGTACAGCTAGTGTGAAATTGTTTAATCTATTAACTTGTACTGAAACGCTGGGCTGCTGCAGTTTTTTTTGTACACAGCACAATAAATGAATACGAAATGATCTCTTTCTGCTTCTTTCAACTGTTTTAGTCTAATGTTGGAGAAAAAAAATCAAATGTGTGTAGTTTGCACTAAAAATATACAGCAGGTCTGTGTACGTGATGCTTGTGAATGAGCGAGTGTGTGTGTGTGTGTGTGTGTGTGGTGCCATTCCTAGACATTGTGGTGTATGTGTGTAGTGCAGGGGTGTGTGACTGAGCGTTTGGTTCATGTGTATGTAATTGTGTGTGTGTGTGTGTGTGTGTGTGTGTGTGTGTGTGTGTGTGTGTGTGTGTGTGTGTGTGTGTGTGTGT
>JBBPCY010000082.1:17471913-17501790 GCA_037974405.1 Brachyalestes nurse | reverse complement strand
AAAAGATCTACTGATAATATATATATATGTGTGTGTGTGTGTGTGTGTGTGTGTGTGTATATATATATATATATATATATATATATTTTTTTTTTTTAAAAACCTTGTATCTCCAAAAGACAAAAAGATATTGCTAGTTTATATAAATTATGTCTATTCAGTGTAAACATTTTCAGATTATGGAAAAGAAAAGAAAAATGGACAAATGGAGATACCAGTTTATATTCCTACAGAAGCAGTGTATGATTTTATTATTAATACACACCGAATAATGTAAAAACAGCATAAAGTAACCCGCACTTCTAGAGTTATTATTTATGGACACCAAAGGCTTGGTATGACCCAATAACCAGACACACTTTATACATAAAAGGTTATAAGTTACAAACCCCTCATGCACCTCATGACAGAAAATAGATGATTTCCTGATTAGAAAAAGGCAACCCAAAAACTAATACTGAAAACAATTGTTGTATCCTGTCTTTTAGTCTTTTACCTAAAGATTATTGTTTAGCTCTCTTTACCCTACAAAATATTCCAGATTTTTTTTCCAATAAAGATCTGTTGAATAACCCGTAATGTGGATGTATTTCTGTCTTTATAAAGGGTAAGATAAAAGAAAGAAGACTGGATTTATGAGTGAAATAATGGGAGGGGATGAGGGGGTGCAGAAGGTGATTACACAAAATGACAAAATACTACTATAATGAAGACAAAAGTGCTACAAATGAAGAAAGACCACACGGTGGAGAGAAAAATAAGCAGGATAGTTCTACTATTACCAAAGAGCCCGTTGGTGTTGCGACCCTTCCTCATAAGGTACATGGCCCATGTGAGCGGTCCAGATGCATTGAAGTGGCCTGAGTTCATATCTACTCTTTTCCAGGTCCAAGTAGGGAGCGTCCAGTTTCTCCGTCAAGGTAATAAGCAAAACAAAACATTGACTACACCTCACACCTCTCTCATTTTATACTCTTCCCTCACCCACCACCCTCCTCCATAGTTGCAAAAACGGTATAAAAAAGGAAAGGGAACAAGTTGAAGGATGGTAAGGTGGTGTGCATTCATAGCTAACATATTCCCCCACTAACACTGGCCTCAGGAGACAAGCTTAGCTCTTTGCCTCGGGGCACTTCAGACCTGCTAATTTCATTTAGCGACAGAAACGATTTTCACCCTCTCTCTGTCTTCCTTATGCTCCCTCTTTTCATTGCTCATCACACCACAAACTCAGAGGCCGAGGAAAGTCCAATGTGAAGTTTTTATGAGCTTAATGAAGAGGCCTGAACTCTTTTTTTCCAGTGAAGAAAAATATGTTCCTCTGCTTTACTTATTTATTGCCTGTTGAGATAATCACAATCAACACCTGTTTCTCTTCAACAGTGGGTGCCAGTCCACACTTAAAAATAAAGGTGCCAACAAGGGTTCTTCGGAATGAGGCCATGAAGGTTTCTTGAAGAACTTTTCAGTGGATTGTCCTGCAGAAAGTTTCCATATCAGTTTTTCCATCTAAAAAGCTTACCTTGCCCAATAACCATTCAGTAATTCTTATTTAACATGAAAATAAGAGACTTGACGAGAAACTGAGATGCTGTGTTTATCCATGTCAATATCAGGTTGCCATCTGAAAAAAACAACCAAGAGGTAGCTTAATGCACAGCTGATTAGTGACCAATGTTGGTTCCCCTAAAGTCATGTGTAAGAAAGTTTCTTTTACAGCAAGTGGCCACAGAGGTTTTTGAAGTCCCCTTCCAAACCTCACCCAGGCCACTGCAGAAGCCTCAGTGGGTTGAGGGTTCCTCGGCTGACTTGGTGGGAGAGTGACAATGGTTTGGGAGAGAAGCCAGCTTCGGTCATGAAAAAAAGGGAAAATGCTTGTAAGCCACAGAAAGTCATGGTAATATTGTGGGGAGAGATATGGGCCCATTTCCACTGTTACCACACTGTTACCTCAGTCAGTGTGTCACTCCGACTTACCCAAGCTCAGATTTAGCCCCAGATACGGATGTCCTCTCCTTCGCTGGCCAGAGGCAGTCTGTCCCCTCTGCACCCCCAGAGACAGGCCACCCTGGGGCCAGTAGTGCTGGGCACACAGGATCAATAATACCCCCTGAGCTTCCTGGGACTTGGGTAATCAATTGCTGCCAGAATCAGTCAGCATGCAGATTTATTACAGCTCTTGTTATATTCAAACAATTCAGCATCTTAAATCTGTCTCACCAAAGATGGAGGCATCTGTAGTAACAGAACGTTTCAAAATAGCTTCCCATTCCACACATTTTGATACCAAGAATGTGCCATCATTGTTTTGCCAACAATGTCCCATCTGTCCTTTTTTTGTTTCTATATTTAATTCTCCCTACTCCCCCCTTGTCCCATCCTCACCCTCTCTTTTCTCCTTTTTCCCCTCTTCTGTCCCATTTCCTCACGTTGCATGGACCCGTTAGTTAAGAGAGAAGAAGAGAAAATAACTCAGCTTTAGTTCTCTTCAATAATTCATGTGGTTGTATTGTGTGGATGCTGTTAACTGCTACTTAAAAGTAATTAATTGATTTTCTGACATATCAGTTAGCAGCTCAGCGAAGTGACAGAGCAAAGCACTCTGTCCTGTTCTCTCACTCTGGCAAACACACATATACACTCACACAAGCTCACACACACACAAACACACTCGCACACATACATTCAGTCACTCAGAGAGCATGATACTGGGTCACTAACGCTACATACAGTGTATATTACACTCCAATACACTGATATCATACTTGAGTGTGCATGCGTGTGTGTACTGCCTCTATTTATTTATTTATTTTAGAATGGAATGGACAGCCCACACACACATACACACACACTGCATCCAGCTGTATTAACATTTCCACTGATGAAAAGATCTCCTTTAAAGAATCACATGTTGTGACGTCAGTGCTAAGAAGTGCATTTTCCCATGGTCCGCTAGACTAGTTCACTCCCTTTTGTAGTGTTATTGTCACAGACGCCTGCCTAACCTTACACAAAACATTTTGTTATTCATTATAGCGGGTTTAATATTATTATTATTATTATTATTATTATTATTATTATTATTAATACTACTAATACTACTAAGTGATGTGCAAAGCAAACATTCAACTTCAGCCCATGAGATAAAAAACGAACCAAAAGCAATAATGACACAGACACTGCATATCATCAAATGAGAAATGCAAAATAAACTCTAGCTATTGTACTTACAATATCTTCAATAAATCATCAATGAAGCTGCCTGCTGTTTAGTTTGAAGGTAAAAGCACTATTTGGAAGCTGCAGAGGGACTGCCAGAAGGCAAAAAGGAAGGCAGGGCTACTGGTGTGTTCTTAAGAGGATAACGACACAGCAGCGTAATGGTCCCAGTGTGAATTTCAATCTGTTCTCATAACTGCGCCCAAAGGCCCAACACATTCTAACAGCAATTCAGTCTTTTCTATATATACACATATATATAGAATTCATTCATTCATTTTCTGTAACCGCTTAATCCTTACTAGGTTTGCGGGTACCCAGAGCCTATCCCCTATATGTTTATATGTATATACACTTCCAGTCAAATGTTTGGACACACTTTTGTGTCCTTTGTTTTTTTTATATTTTGTTTTTATTATTGGCTACATTGTAGATTAACAAAAAACATTACCCATTGCTATGATAACAGCTTTGCATTTTTTCAATCAGATTCATGAGGTATTGACCTGGAATAGTATTTAATTAACAGGTGTTCTTTGTCAAGAGTTCATTAGTGGAATTTGTGTTTACCTCTGTAGAGGTAGGGTTGGTACACAGTTAGTAATCCTATTCGACTACAGTTCTAGTCCACATTATAGCAAGAACCACGTAACTAAGTAAAAAGAAACAACAGTCCATCGTTACCTTATTACAAAAAAAAAAAAATATATATATATATATGTGTGTGTGTGTGTGTGTGTGTGTGTGTGTAGCTAGATAAGACTTTGCAGTTGAGTGCTGAGCTAGACAACCCGTACCAGTAGCAAATACGTATAGTGGCCATCAGATGTATTAAAACAGGTGAAGGGTAGCATGGAGTAAACCTGTGAATGTGCTGCAGCCCTGTCCGGAATGACATGGGATATCTGGTGAATTATTCAAAACCGCTCAACTTGGCAAAGACTATCAGCCTTATGATGAGCACTTCTTGCAAAATTGCTGATTGATTTTCTGACACAAGTGATGAGCATGCACAGGCTGAAGCACAGAGCAAGAGGCAGAATGGAGGAAAATGGAGAGGGGGAAAGAGAAGGGGGGGTACAGACAGAGCTGCAGGTACAAAGCCAGAATATCACGTTGAATGTATTAATCCCTCAACACCTTCAAGGAAAGCCAAGGGAAGACAAGAATATCCACTTGCCCACTTTCACCACTGCAAGGAGAGTAAGGAGAAAGCTCTTTTACCACTACTTTCCAGCACGACCCATATTTTCTGCATTTGTAGTATATGGTTTATTATCATAGACAATATATTTTCTTATTCAAATAATCCATATAGCACTATAATCTAGTGTATAATACTTTTATGATAATGAAAGTTAATGGGCAGAAGCTGAGTTTTACTTCATTGGCTCTACAAAAAGGATATAAATACAGCTCTGTAAAAAAAATAAGAGAACCACTGCAATTTATTATTAAATTGGCATCTCAGTGAGCATGACAACCATTCCATGCCAGTGTCTGTTAAATTCCTACACAAGAACACCCCATTCTGAGGTACTGATTACTGATCACCTAAATCAAATCTTATGTAATGAGGGAAAGTGTAAAAACACTGCTGTAATCAACACTCTCCTCTTACAATGTGAGCAGCTCCACGGCAAAACACTGCTAGATGTGCATCAAAGGTATGTATTTATTTTATTAAGAGAGAACACGAGATTTTTTTCTTTTAATTATTCAAGTTATGTAAACACCGCGTCATCTCTCTGTATGGTCATTTCCTTTAAAATTATGCTTTAAACAACAATATGTTTATTTGGAAATTAGGAAAATATTGTCAGCAGTTCTTAAAAACGAAGGCACAGCTGTTCAGTTCAATACTTGCACGTATAAAAGATAAAACCTAGGAAACTGAACATTTGTGCAGTGGTCTCTTATGTTTTTCCGAAGCTGTATATACATTTGTTGGGTGTGTGCAGGGCTTTGAGGCCTGGTTTGGCCTTGTGTGGGCCAGAATGGTGCGTGGGAGGGAGGGGCCAGGGAGCTACTGGAGACATGCCTCAGGCACCATTTAGTGCAATGCTGAATTGATGAGAAGACGCAGTGAAGCTGAAGCACATACACACACACAAAGATGGTTAAAAAAAAAGACGATTGCTCAATGCATACACACACACACACACGGAGGTGCTCAAAACCCTCTCACTTGATGTATACCTAAAATAAATAGATTTGATACTTTGTGTTTCTTTATGGGTTGATGGGACGATTTTGATGGGGCATTAAGGATTTAGTTCATCATAAAGCAATATAGTCAAAATGAAGATAATTTCATTTCCTCAGGACAATTGCTAAAAGGGATGTTTCCAGTAACGTTTTAGCATGCGGGCGCTTCCCGTAAATCTACTTTTAAATAATATGCATACATTGATTCAGTATTAGAAATACATTATTCCATACAATAGGAGTTAAAAGGAATGTGGGTCTATAAAATATAAATAGCATCACTGAGTTTTTAAAATGTCAAATTCAAAGCATTTGTGGGATCCTCAGTGTAACAAAAGGGCTGTACCCGCATTTGTTTTATCTCACATAATTGAATTTATTTCCAATTTAACATATTGCATATTTGCATACATTGATCTGTTTTGATGAAGTTCTTGCATCAGTGTATTATTATTTTAGTTAAATATGATTTTTACTGAAAAACCCTTCTCCAGATTAAAAAAAAAATCAAAATTATGTGCATAAATTATCTGACTGTCTTCCTAATATTTAAAATTAGGAAAGGAGAAAACAAAGTCAGCCATGCAATGCTGCCCTGCAGCAGGTATGCATGGCTGAGAGAGGGATTGGAGGTGAAGATTTGAGAGGAAACTAGAAGCAGCAGCTAAAAGATGACAGAAAAGCACAGGAAAGCGAGGCACGAAAACTCTCTATAGCTGTTCGCCATCCCTCTTGTAACCAGATGGGGTGTTTATCATGCTCTGATCTTAACAGCAATATGCATGATGGGGAATTGACTGAACACATCGAGAAAGTCCATCTCAGTTTCTTATTTCTTTTGCTTTATCGTGACAATAGCTGGCCAGTTAACATGCTGAGCTGCATTAACATGTTAGTTCATTAACAGGGAGTTTTAGTTGGAATTAGTTTGAGAAATATTCCTGAAAGTTAGCCCATAGTGAGTTACCTTTGGACTGTTTAATGATGGGATCGGGACATTTTTACCTGTAAACTGGAAACTAAATTGAAATTAACTCATTATTAAAACATAGGGCCAAGATGGCTTCTTTGAAATGATGCCATAGAAAAACCACTCATGCGTCCCTAAAGAACTTTTCAATTGTTAGATCTTTATAGAACGTGTGTGACTGTGAAGAACCTTATAAAGAAAGGATCACCTAATGTAAAGATCCTGTGGCAATTACAAGCCAAGATCTTCTTTTATTCTATATTATTTTGCAGTCTTCGGTTGTGATATTATAATGCTCCGGGCCATGATTAGACAGCTGACATGCACAGAAGATGCACTTTACCTTTCAGAAGTTCTAGCAGGTTAGTGACAAGCTGTAAGCCCAGTGCACTCTCACCTCACAAGAAGCTAGTGACTAATCAACTGTACCGTGCCCTAGCAACAAACAGAGTGGCTTTGTTTCGAGCCAGACTCTTGGCTCTGCTATGCCGGCAGTTGAGGATGGATCAGTTGTGGTCAGATGGGCAGATGGCCTTCACAGACACTGACTCAGAATTCAGACCACAAACACACAGCAAAACATAGACAGATCCCCAGCAATATCCACATAAGGGACACAGTGAGGTTAAAAAAAAAGGTTAACTGAAAGGAGGACCTCGTTAGCTGCTGTTGTGTAATTGTTGAGGACAACGACACATTACAATGCTATTGCTGCACAACTTTATAGGTTTCAAGAAAGCTTTAAAAAATGACACAAACCCATTTCCTCACCCAGTATGAGAAGTATACCATATATGAATTATTGTGACTACTGCAGTCATACAGTTTCGCTTTGATTGCCAACATCACATTAACATGAAACTGTGTGCTTACAGTCCCACATGGTTGATACAGAATAAGAGGTTTGTGGTCGTGGGCATGCCCCTTTGTGATAACTGAAGAGAAGTAGGCACAGAGCACTTTTGGGGAAAAAAGCGTGTCGATTCTTTGGCCAAGAATTACGCTATTTGTATAGTGTCATAATGACCCGAGCTCATTATGACTCCTTTGTGGAGTAGCCCCACCTAGTTTATAACGTCAGTGCAAAAATCTAGCAAATCACTGGCCAATATCTTGTGACATAAATGTTCAAACTTCACAAAACGTGACACTCATTGCGACATTCTTTGGAAGGAGGTCAAATCTGATGAAATGACACATTTCAATAACTACTTACAAAAAACCCTACTTACAAAAACACACATCAATTAAAACTCCAAAGACCACAAATCTTACTTATATTAACTTCTGTCATTCTAGCACCTTAAATATTACGCACCTTAATAACTTCGTGAGGTTCCCAAAAAAGCATTTTAGTCTAAGAACTATTGATTAAAACATCTTCTGGTGTCTAGCTTATTATATTTCATTCCACCCTCTACATGTCATTATGGAATAAAATAACTGCAATTATTAATATGATGAGTGGTCCCAAACTTTTGAATGGAAACATGTGTGTGTGTTTACGTATGTGTGTGTCTGCGGGTGTCTGTCAAACATGATACACAGCAATGTGGCATTTCAGAGGTTTGTGGCTCTGAATTAAATTCCATTTAGATTTTCTGTCATAACAGATCCATTTGATAGAGTTTGCAGCCAAAACTTTTTGTTTTACTAATGGCCTGCATCTTGACACTTGATTCTAAACAAAGGCAAAATATTCCATCAGAGGACTGCCAGCAATAAACTATAGCCAATAACTGTCCTGAGTGGCCCCCTAATTGAATTGAACAAATGTAACAGAACTAGGCTAAAGTAGACAAAGTCCGTTTTCATTCTCCGTGATTTAAATGTATGTGAAGGTGAACAAAGGTGGGTCTTCCCTGCATATATAGGACAGTGCATGAGATGCGGTCAGTTTGGCCTTTTCCCCTCCAGGAGCATTAGGATGCTGCTCAATAAAAAAGTCATTAGTCACCCACAAAATCAATTAATGACTCAGAGGGGCCTGGGCCTTAAAGTTGCACGTGGCCAAGCGCTTCTTTCCTCCAGAAGGCCTACTTAGTAATTCTTGCTTCCACTTACACGCAGATGAGGAACCCTGCTAAATAAGCCAGAAGAACATTCTGTAAAATGGGGACATTCATGCACAAGGCGACATGCAGAGGAGTATCTTCAGATAAATAAATTAGCAGCCATTGAATGAAAAGCTCCCAAATAAAGCCTGCTGGAGGAGAAGGAATGATGGCCCAGACACACTTTGCATCTTGACCTCGTTAACCACACTGACGAAGTACACAGGAGTTCCACATGGGAATGGATCCCTTTGGGTGTGCTGGTGCCCCACTTCGTCCATTACCGTGTTTTCCAAGAGTTTTTGTGGTTATGAAAAGTGGAACAGACCCAACCCAGTACCTTCACAATATCGACCATTATATTGCTATTTCCTGTTGCGGTTTCACGGCATAAGGGTGGTAATGGCAGCGGAGAGGAGCATGATGGGAACTTCATGTACTCTGAAGCACTGCAGAGTTCTGGAATGTCCCCAACGATGAACATCAACGCACACTTGTACCGAAAGTAACAGAATAAAGTATCTGACTCTGTAAGTGTAGCTCACAACGCCTTTGCATCCAGTCATTGTTTTTCCTACTTCTGAAAACCTCTTTGCACTTACTCTGAAATGAATAAGATGTTTTTTTGACACCAGCTATCATTATTTGTATTTTCACCGTTTTGTGGCAATGCCATTGTTTTTGAGATTTTGCTGCTCAAGGATTAGCCAATAGAGATGCCGCTAGCATGCTGCTAGCATGACAAATAAAGGCATATTCATGACATTATGGGCATACTAGGCGGTAGTACATGGGTATGGGCATCACATGTTACTGTGGCAATGTATGCCCATTCATTGTGAGGTCATAAATGATGTTTACTGATGTTGGACGAGAGGAACTGGCTTACAATCTCTGTTCCAGTTCATCCCAAAGGTGTTGGATGGGGTTGAGGTCAGGGCTCTGTGTGGAGCAGTCAATTTCTTCCACACCAAACTCATCCCACCATGTCTTTATGGACCTTCCTTTGTGCACTGGGAGATAGTCATGCTCGACTAGAAAAGGTTCTTCCCCAAACTGTGTCCACAAAGTTGGAAGCATGACATTGTCCAAAATGTCTTGGTATACTGAAGCATTAAGATCACTGGAAGTAAGGGGCCTGGCACAAACTCAGAAAAACAGGTATTTCCTAATACTTTCATCCATACTGTGTAGTAATAATCTCTCATCCTTCTCATAATCAACAACTATTCTGAAGTTCTTTAATGTAACTTGTAACCATGCACAGTGCCAGCCATCACTCGGATCTATAAGACAGCAGACAAACCTTTGGTTGCTGAGCGATTAGCGCATTTGGTTACAATCCGAGAGAGGAACAAAAGAGACTCTGATCAAGAGACACTGTGCAATCAATGGTAACACCCGCCTTCTTTGTTCCTCTCTTTGTCTAACCCAGTCTATTCATGCTTTATAAAACACAAATCAATATCTCCAGTCTGCCACTGGCCAGTACATGCTTACCCTCTCAATGGCGGCACAAGGAGGATTACAGTATATCAGTGTACTCACGACAAGTACCAGCATTTACACCCAATCAAGCTATTGACTTCTTCAAGATTAGGCCTCACGGATGCACATCTCAGCCGCTACTAGAGACAGGAGAAAGTGTTGAGGAAGGAGAAAAGCGAGAGAACAAAGGCAGTGTCTGGAGAAAGAGAAGGCATAGGAGGAAATGCAGGAGCGATTAAACAGACTGAGGGAAGAAAGGGAGTGAGAAGAAGAGATGAAAATAAAAGGAAATGAAGGAGCTTTATTAGAGATCCTCTTCCTGCACTGCGGATGTCGCGTGTAACAGTGTAGCGAGCAGATCAAACGCGGCATCTGCCCCTCTGATCGCAGGCCAGTCCACCACATGGCTGAGGGTCCCCTGGGGTGTAGGCAGGGAGGAAAGGGGAGCACGAGGCAGAGAAGGACCCTGGCAGGACTAAGCGACCCGGCAGTTGGTCTGAAATTTGCTCCTAGGCTTTTTCAGCAAGGCCTACACATCACAACTTGAGACAGGCCCATTGGGACAGAGCAAAAGGGTCTGCAGTAGATGACACACAAAACATCTGAGTTTATGTCATTAAAAATAAAGTCATGGAGTCATGTCACAGGAGAAACAAATTCTTGTGGGTTCATTAAAGAACAATTTTTGTAAAGGAGTGAGTGAAAATGTTTAAAGAACCACAAAATGGAAAAATGTTCCTTTGTACTCTTTGTTGCAGTAACGGCTTTTATAGAAGGTTTTAGACTTGAGATTTGATTCCATTCAGGCGCAGATCAAGGGATGATGGTGGACACTTCGGTCTTGCTTACCAAAGTCATCCCAATCTGGCTAACCTATGTCATCCCAAAAATGCTTAATAGCAGTAGTTCCTAACCCTGATCACAAATGTCCCCCTCAGCCTTTCCTGAAGTGTGAGCAGAAGAGCAGAGAAATTGCTAAAATGTGCAAGGGGAGGGACTGATGTTGGAAAACACTAATCTGTAGGGATTCAGCACTCCAGCGAATGTGGTTCCACTGCTCTAACGTTCAGTGATGAGCATCTTTCAACTCAGCCCATTGTGATTTTAGGCCTCTGAGCTCTCTCCCTATAGTGTCCAACTCTATTAACTCGTGCTACTAATGTGCTTTAATGTGGAACATAACACAAAGAAAGGCCTATCAAATATCCTTGTCTGAAAACTGAAGAAAATAACCTGACAAGATAGAGGCAGTTACAAAATTAAGATAAGCTGTCCAAAATTAAGATAAAAACTTGTTTTAAATCATTTCACTGGTTAAACAAATTAAACATTAAACATAAGGACATGACTCTGGCATGCCAGATTACAAACTGTTTAAAAGTAGTTAAGGTTTAGAGAAGTATTAGAGAAGAAGAATACACTAGGGAGAACATGCAGTGTAAAATCTAATGAAATAGTACAGTACAGTCAAGACACTAGACATCTAAGGGTTAAAGTAGATGAATTCATGAATTCACCACACTTTCATCCTGCTGAGCTGAACAAGACAGGGTGGCGAGGCACGAGACTTTTCTGGCCGCGGCCAGACGGCGGACGACCAAGACTCTCTCTGGCATATCAGCACGACGCTGTGACTAAACATAGCTTGCTGTGCTGCCACGTCTGTGAGGCTTCTCTGACTAAGCATAGCTCAAGCATCTCCCCCTCTTCTCCACGCACATGAGCGCGCACTTATGCCAGGCGCCCAGCCGACTGCACTGGAAACAGGTGGCACTAACTGCGCCCAGGAGGCGGGCCAAAAGGAGCTGAATCATATTGACATAATTACCCCAGCAGACGCAGAAGCATTCCCACGGCCGTGAGCTGCACGTCTGCTATAAATGGAGATGTGATAAAGTGAGAGGGGAAGCATGGGGGTATGCACACGGGCAGTGAGGAGAGGATGCCGGGTTGGGGGGGGTTCAGTGGTAGAAGAGCTGTTTGTGTGAGACAGAGTTGCTCATCAGCTTGAGTCACTCGTCTGACAAATGGACTTAGAGGTAAACTGAAGTATATGCCAAAACATAAGCATGAGAGAAGGAGAGGTATAACTGTAAAGATATAACTGTCAGACTAGACTACTTAATTACATTATGACTTGCATTTACAGTTTATTACATTTTCAACAACTTCTGTTTACTTCAGTGTCAAGGAATGACAAAGCATGACATTGTATTGGATTATTGCTCCCATCAAGAAATAATCATTTTCAACAAAAAACACATGTGGCATAATTATTAGCTCCTCTAGAAATTATAGTGAACACAATTTAACTGAAGCATGTTTCTCACTTAAATTGTAAGTTTTTGAGTTGAGAACTTTTCAGCTGCAATCAAAGACTTCCTGATCCACTAGGGTACAAATATGAGGTAACACATAGGGCAAATTCCCTTCGTCATCTATTAACATGGAAAAAACAAGAGAATACACAAACCAAACGAGAGAGAAGTGTGTTGACCTTCATAAGGGGAGTGTGGGAATGGTTATTAAAATTATATTATTGCCCCCACAGACAGTGAGGAGGATGGTAAGGGAGGCAAAAAAATCCCCAAGGATCACTGTTGGTGAAATACAGGACAAAATAACATCTTGAGGTAACCAAGACTTGGTAACCACCATCAGATGCCACCTCCATGCCAACAGATTGTTTGGAAGGTATGCCAGAAAAAAAGCCAATTCTGTCAGTTAACCACAAACATAAGTGCCTGCAGTTTGTAAAATGGTACTACAACCTTGACTGGAACCATGTTCTACGGTCTAATGATACAAAAATTTAGCTTTTTTGCAATAAATATGCAAGAAATGGCTATAATTAAAATAATCTCATCCCAACTGTTAAATATGAGGTTCTGTAATGTTGTGGTGCTGTTTTCCCCTGGAAACCTTGTTAGGGTACATGGTACCGTGCAATACCAGGACATTTGAAGTAAAAATCTGACAGTTTCTGCTAGGAAACTAAAACTGGGTCATCATTTGATCTTACAGCAAGACAATGACCCAAAGTACTTGTCCAAATCAACACAGAAATGGCTAGCTGTCCACAGAATCAAGCTTCTGCCATGGACATCTTAGTCCCCTGACCTGAACCCCGTGGAAAACCTGTGGGGTGAGCTGAAGAGGAGAGTGCACAAGAGAGAGTCTAGGACGCTGGATGATCTGGAGCTATTCTATGAAGAAGAATGGTCTCAGATGCCCTGTTCCGTATCCTCCAACGACTCAGTGCTGTTTAATTGACAAAGGGAAGTTGTATAAAGTATAAAATACAGGGGTGCCAATAATTGTGCCACATGTGTTTCTGTTGAAACTAATGATTTCTTGATGAGGGATTTGTTTTTCTCTGAATTAATTTATTTCAAGTAAAGGTGGGATTTTTCTCATTTTTTTCAGCGTGAGATGAAGCTCCAAAAAGTGCATTTTTTCTAACCCTGCTTACTAATCTTTACAAGGGGTGCGAATAATCATGGAGGGTACTGTACCTTTACATCAACTCGCTGGCCACTTTTTTAGAAACAACTACCTTTATGTCCAGTTCAGGACATAGCCAGTCCTGTTATCATGCAAAAATTGTCAGCCATTCCCTGCCCCAAGGGCCCGCAAACAGGTCCCAGCACTGATTGTGATTTGTTCTTGTAGAAACCACAACCTTACCACACGGGCACACTGACATCCCTCTTTTTTGTGTCACAGTTTGTGTTTCATATAGCCCACCATTTTTTGCCAGACTGATTTTAAAGCCTATAATTAAGTGGTATTTTCTATTGTATATTTTAAACTAATCATAGATTAGAATGACTGTACAAAGAGGGTTAAATAAAGGCACAACAACAACAACAAGTAGCATTTGATAGAACACAAAAGAACAATATTTTCCATATTATTGTCATAAATCAGGGTATATATCAGGGTATTTGATATAATTATTGGGCCCAAAGTACATAACAGTATCCTTTTAAAGAAGATAGATAGGTTTTAAATTCAGTTTATTTGTTTAATAACATACTACACTATGTTTTGTTATTAAAACTAAATAATACAATAAAAGAGGACATTTTAAAAACTGTGCTTTAAAGGGGACCTATTATGCAAAACTCACTTTAGTTATAATAGGTCTATGGGCTGTATAAAAACATGTTCTTGAAGTTATTTCCCCAAATTTCTCTCACATAAAGACATATCACCAGGTTTATTCTTCACAATTTGGGTCCCTTCAAAACAGGACATTTGGAAAAAGCCCCCCATGTGAGGTAGGACGGGGGCTAATTTGCATAGAACCGCCCCTCATCTGTCAGACCCCACCCACTAGATTAGTTGAAGATCCGCCATTTTGTCTGCTAGCGCTACGGCTACAGGCAAAGGCAGGTCACTCACGAAGTGTTGTGTTGTTGCTGCAAAAAACAGCACAAATCCCTCCACTTTGTCCCAGACAAAGCAAACAGAAGGACTGCGTGGCTCAATTTTATTTTCGATGGCCGTGTCCCAGCAACAATCGGTTTCGTTCCACCTTAAGTATTTTGTTTATGAGCCGCAAGGGGTGGGTGGAGCGTGGGAGGGTGGGACGTGACCAGCAACAGCTTATTTGCATGAAAGGGACAGAGCCCTGAAACGGTGTGTTTGGAGGAAATGAAACTGTGAAGATTAAACCTGGTGATATCTCTTTATGTGAGAGCGATTTTGTTCAAAGAACTTCATGAACATGTTTTGTACAGGCCATAGACCTATTATAATTTTGATGGATAACTTTGGAGAAAAAACTTTTCATATTGCACATTGGATTGTATGTAAAATTAGCAGGGATATAAGCTAACAAAGTAAAAAAGAGTTCCATTTTGGTTTCAGGATGACTTTAAAGATCACTGTCCACATTAAAGGTACACTCCAAGGTTCCCCAACCCTGACCTTGCATGGGATACTCTGGGACCAGGGTTGTGTCTGAGGCATCTGTCTGCATATGGTTGAAACTCACAAACAATGTATTGAAACACACATTCCAGTACTTTCAAAAGAGAACAAAAAACCTGTTGCCAAAGGGCAAGTGATGAAGCATGGTAAATCTGAGCTAAACTTTTACATCTCTTAACATCTATTTGATAGGCTGTCTCTTATAAAAGCTCAGTTAAAAATTGCTTTTTTTGTTTAATGTGTATCATTGTTCTCTTAAGGGGGAAGGAAGCCACAGCTGTAAGGATATCGTTAGGAACTCTCAGTCCGGGCTTAACTGACAGGTTCCTTGTGACATCTCCAAACACACACACACACACATGCGCGCGCACACACACACACACACACACACACACGCACACACATACACACACACACACACATAAAATGTAGAAATCTGTCAATCAATAAAGAGTACAAGATAGGCCTTTATGTGAACACTGGAAGGTGTAAAAGTGTGTGTGAAAAAACTATAAAAATGGCAGAAAAGCATGTTTTACTATATTAGTTTAGAACAGGGTATGAACACAGGGTTCGACCAATGCATTGATGGCAAAAATAAAATTAAGGTCAGAAAAGAAATGGACATCTGAGTAAGTGCGTATGCTCAACCTGGATGTTGCTGCTTCAAGTGTTTCAGTCATTTAGGTTTTACATAGGAAATGTACCTTGATGCAACAACAATATGTGCTTACAATGCATCTGAATTAAACATTTGATTTACTGAGACTGCCGTCTATCACACAAACTGCACCACTAATAGCATGTTCATAAGATGCAGGCTGAGTACGAAGCTCAGGACAAAGCAGAAAAAAACAAAGCACTCCAGTTCATACAAATGTGTAATTTTGTTAGTTATTAATTAAATATTTATTAACAGATTTTGCTGAGTGACAACATGGACTGTGAATGTGTATTTAAGCAGTTTTAATAGTGTTATTCTAATGGTAGACATTCTTTCAGAAAGTCTTGTTCAGCCCAGCAGGCCGAAAGTGGGGTGAATTAATGAATTCATCTACTTTAACCCGTAGATGTCTAGTGTCTTGACTGTACTGTACTATTTCATCGCAAGGACACAATTACCTGACCCTTAATTACCTTACCCCTGACTTACAGACTGTGTGCAAAACAAAACAAAAACACCACCAGTTCAAATGAGCGGAATATGTAATCGACATTTTGTGTGATACCTCCACCCATTCTTTTGTGTGATACACCCTCAATGCATGTGCATGAGGAAGAGACGTTCAGTTCACACGATACACGACATAAACTGAGCGAACAGTGCTGCAGTTTCCTACATAACATGTCAACAGAATGTGTCTGCCTGAAACTGCCACAAATGGCTTGGCACACTGGGCCCTCAGTGTTTTCCACACTTTGACTGATTTTTGGCCTGCACCTGCTTCTGTGTTTCTGCCTGAGAGCTCATGCTCTGTTTGACTACCTTTGGATGAATAAGTCTATGGTTAGGCTGCTTTGCATGTTGGTGAGGAACTGCGGCTAGTAGGGTAGCCACAGTCACCGCTTCGTTACCACAGGCTAGCCACTGCTAATGATAGCATAAGGAACTGTAGACAACACTGTAAAAGTGTCATCCACAGTAAAACAATGCATTTGTTCAGTCAGTTAACCACTACATACAACCTAGATTATATTAGGACAGAAATATTAACTCATGTTTAAATTACAGTTAAAAAGCAACTTATCAGAGCCATAAACATTAATCTGCTAATATTGCATAACTACAAATAACATTAATGACACAGCCAACAATGATTTTGTGTATGCCAGTGTGTTCATTTAATCATTTCCAGACCTCCCCTCGTTTTCTACTTTGGCAAATCAGTACTTCATTAATTTAAGCCAAATGTGCTGGTGATAGAAGTTCATGAAGCCTGTGATGGTTGTCGGGTGGAAATCTGGAAACAGCTTTCTTCTTCTAACTGACTCACAGAATATAATCCCTGTTCGTGTTAATTGCGTTAGTATTAACATTCATTCTAATCATCAAAGTTTTATTTTTGCAGGCATTAACACACTTCCTGTTCAGATAAAAGATTTTAAACAATTTGCATAGACACCTATTAAAAGACACATATTTATATCTCACTTGCAGTCGTTAGGGTTTCAGTGATCCTTCTGCATGTTTCCTGTGTACCTAAGAAAACCAGGTGTATTGAAAAAGTGAGAGCAGAAGGAAGGCTGCACCTTGCAACTGCAACCCTTTCCTGTCAAAACCCTGAAGCGAGCCCTATTCCGCTTTTTTTACTGAAAAAAAAAGACACACAAGGCTTAAGGGTTAAAAAAGAAACTCAGAAAAGTTCTGATTGACAGCAATACGGTTATTTGGAACAAAAAAAACAAAAAAAACAACACAACGTCTTTCTCGCAACCTCGGGCTTGGCGGCTGACAGGAAGAGGGGATGGGGGTGGGAGGAGATGAAGTCTGAGTTCGCAACCTCTTATCTGCACCAGCAAAAGCTTCTTTGTGGTTTTGTGCATTTAAGTTTGCTCTGTGGAGCCTCTGTCTCCCTCCTCTTGCCTTTTTATGACATTGTGAGAGCGCATGCTTTACCCAGCGTTTGACACAGCCCTGAAACCATTGGTTTGGTTTAGAAATAAAAATAGGATGTAAATGACTAATGTAGTTTTCTACAAACAAGTATAAAGCTACATTCTGATTTGCTTACTCATGTTTGATACGCGGCAATAAAGCATCACACAGTCATTAAGGTGTTCCTGTGACATATATAAATAATGTGTACATGCCATGACACCACATAGAGCTGCAGCTTCCCTGTTCTGGAGCAGCAGACTCAAGACATCAGCAGGGAAACTACCACTACGTGTAGATGTCCCAGTGAACATGAGTTAATGTGTTCTACTGATAAAAATACCTCATTAACTAGTAAAAGAGAGATAAGAGATTCTTTATTTGTCACATGCATAGTCATTTAACCCATTTACCAAGTGAAGCAGTGGGCTGCCACCAATGAGGCGCCCGGGGAGCAGTGTGGGGACGGTACCTTGCTCAAAGGTACCTCAGAGGTGACACTAGCAGTTGGGATTCGAACCTCAACCCTCTGATTCCAGGGCCAATGCACCAAACACTAGGCCATCCAGCTGCCTCAGTGATGGTGCATGGTGTGAAAATTAGAAGAACTAGTGCATAATAGTGGTCCATCAACTTAAAGATAAAACCAAGGGGTCCAAGCAGCCACAGGGTATAAATCCTGCCTGGTGCCAAAAAGCCCGTTTTACTGTTGGGAAATTCAGTTACATTCATTTCTTTGTCATCTTCTAAATGGTGCAAAGTTTGGTGAAATGTATACATGCAATGTTCTGGAAATCTAATTGAATAGGCACTAACACTAGTGGCTCTCTCCAAGGTCTATACTACCTCCATGTATACATTTATTTTGTATAAACACACTTGTAGAAACAAGATGAAAATGAAATTCATAATTTGACTCAGCTGCTCTTAATGATGCAGAATTGCCCCTTGTAACAAGCTGGACCACAACAGTTCAGTTTAATCTGAGGTTTAACTAGATCAATAGCCAACCAGCCAAGCTGTTGATGTGATATGATGTGGTCAGTGAATCGATGCTCCTTTGCAATTTTAAATGTACCTCCTTTGAGTATCTGATGAACTCCTCAGAGTAGAATATTTTAATTAATGCTCAGTTGTGCTTGATTACCTACAACAGGCTAATCTGTTGGTATTTAGCATAGAATTTTCACCTTTCAGGGTTCAGCATAACAATTCAGCACATGACTGACCGGAAGGGCCTGTTGATATTACGGGAAACAGAACTACTTAAGGTCAAGTTACAGTTATACCCAGCGATAACAAAGCATGGCATTATTCAATGTTAATCACCACACTTATAGCTTTCTTCAATTCTGTGAGAACTGGCAATTATAAACATCCAATGCATTCCACCTTTGTGTTCGGAGGCAGAGGAAGGGATGTTTTACTATGGTTTGAATCTAAGGAGAAGTTATTGTTGTGCATTAAGTCATGTTTGGTTGAAAGAAAAACCTATCCTTTACATTTTGCTACTTTCATTTCTTTACACTAAAACAGAAAAAAAATGCAAATCAAAGATTCATCATATGACTCACTACACAATTACATATACAATTAAATATAGCAAAGAAAGTAATAACGTTTTTTTTAGCACACTCTCAAAAAAGTCCTGATAAATTTTAATCTCCTGAATCTCCTAAAAATGGTATTACTTTATAAATGTACCCTCAAAGATCAAATCTAATCTTGAAGGTCCAATTGTATACCTTAAATCAGTTCGAAAGGCATATTACCTTCACTTTTCCAAAGAAAAGGGGCATATTCATACCTTTTCATTACTATTTTAAACAGAAAATGCAGCTTTTAATGTAGGCTGTTACTGCAGGATGTTTAGACAACTTAAAAGATCACTTCCATAGATTATGGTAGAGCTATAATCCAATGATCATTTAACCTTAAGGGATCTGCCTGGGGTTAAATCGAAACATATCCACAACTTTCTCCAAGAACCATTTTTCAGCACCTTTATCTGTGCTCATGGAGCCTTGTATTCAGCGGTGGCGCCGTTCACTACCTCCGTGTCCCCTCGCTGTCCGACACTGGGGCTCGATTGTGGCCTGCCAGCTTGTCTAGTGGACAGCAAGCTCAATATCAGCAGTACAGAGTCCCGGTAAAGGAAGCAGGCCACTGGGGCAAAAATCCATCCAGTCAGAGCAATACACTGGGCGCAGCCAGGACAGGAAATTCAATAGACCCCTAGCCACTGACCAGCAGCATGGCTCCTGCTGTCACCCGACTCGGTTATAGTGACATCAGCATTTATTGATATTCTGCATTGAAGTGGATCAGGTATTATAGCCTCAGATAGTCCAGAAATGCCCCAAGGCTGCTAGGTAGGTACCACACTCAGCTTTCGGCATGCGGTTCTGTCCGACAGCAGAATGTAGGTGGGAAATGAGCAAATTCCCACAAAAGTTGTGTTGCAGTGTGAATCTGTGTGCATTAAATGTAGAGTTAAGGAAAGAGTGATAAAATAAAGTACTGCTGGTTTCACCTAGACCCTATTCACATAACGCCCTGGGTGAAATATGAGCATCGCCAAGTCATATCCGCCAAGTGTACGGTTTGCACCAAGTCTCCAACGGAGGACAAATGAAGGAATTATAGTCCCTTGTAAGTCTTTTTTTTAATTTGTGGGGACCTGACAGGGTGGCAAGCTTCCTTCTAGGGTGCCTGTGGATGCTGATAACCAGAATCAGCAATCGGCAGGCGTATGGTCACTAGGGTGAAGGCCCTTCGACTCCAGCCTCCGGCATTGGACATGAGGCCTAGGGATGGCCATAAATCCCTCATAAGGGAGGTTGTGGCCCACAGGAGCATAAAAACAACCTTATAAAACTATCACCTTTAGCTAAACACTCTCAGATATATGGGCTGGAAACTAGACCCAGAGATGTCAGAAAGGATAGATGAAGTTTGGGAGCAGAAAAGAGGGGTCAGAATCAAAGAAAGTGTTTTTGCTGGGAAAATGTGAGAGTGGGTTGGATAAGGAGTTTTGATAATGGAAGGAAAGGGGGGCAAAGTGGTGAATACTACAGGCCCCATATGACCCCTGGACAACCTCTCATGCTTCAGCACATAATGGTCCAAATGTGGATTTGGACCTAGAGCACAAAGCCTTTCAAAGTTATTCTCAAAGGATTTTGGATACGGTTTACGCAAATATAGCTAATTATAGAAAAAGAAAAGAAAATTTAAGGTGCAGAAGTGTCAGTGTACTGGACACGTCAGGACAGTCTGTGATCTGCTGTCGTGGTTTTTGAAGTGTGCATATATGTTTCCAAGAATCACTACCATATGCATCTTCATGAAGCCAACTGCTCACTTTTTTGCAAACTCAGCTGTTTTAAAAGATCTTTTTGGCCAAAATAAGTGAGTTTAATTTATACCACGATGGACTAGACCTCAAGACTGTACAATCTTAGCCAGCTCACTGGGTTGCTAAGGATAACATAAGGCCAAACACCAGACAGCGTTTCGCATGCGACAGTTTCGCACAATGATATCTTCCCCACAGCGCTATTTAGATGACTAGTAGCACATGTCTTTAAACACGTCTTCCTGAGTGAGAAAGTCATGATAATCACAAAAGATTACAGCTCAAAGCAAAAGCAAGTGCACACTTTATAGTTTCGTACAGTGTTCGGTACATACAGATAGGTAGGTGTGTACGTAGGACAGGAATGATGTGATAAATTGAAACCACAGAAATGATAAGGAGAGAATCCTCACATGTGTGTGCAGTCTTGCATGTGTACTGCTAGTGTAGAAGAAGCAAAACTGGGGAGCAGTGAAACCACAATGACTAAAACCCACCAATCACATCACCACATGTCTCCACGGCAAACCCCGTGGTAACACATGCACTGCATGCATCACAACAGCTTGGAGGCAACACTATCTTTGTAAATAACAAATTCAAGAAAGAATGTATTTGTATTTGGCATATAGCAAAAACTCAATAGCAGCAGTGCACTACCAGCTCCTGGTGGCTATCCTGCAGAGTTTTATTGCAGCTCTGATATTGTCCACCGGATCTTTATATTCAGACACTCCTGAAGACTAACTGAATCAGATGTTTGTAAATTCAAAAAATAATTACAAGAGAGATTACAGCTCTGGAAAGCAATGTAACATTCTGGAAGAAAAATCTTAAACTTATCAGTGTGCTGTGTTGGATATCGTAGAAATGTAATTAATATGCGACACCTAATTGTGGCAGATGTTTCTTTAAAATGGAAAACCTCAGGGTGAATGGGCTAAATAAGAATATGTATGTACATAACAAATGAATGGTATGTTTTGAAACTTATTGCATTCTGCATTCTGTTTCAAACTACCATATTTCAAAAAAAGTGAGGGAAATGTGGCATTTAGTATTTGGCCTTTGGTATGACATGGGCCCATTAACCACAACCTTAACCTAACCCTAGGTCTAATACAGCCCTAGGTCTAATTATTTTTCAGTCACTACTTTCATCGTGGCTTTTGAACAATGAATTTCATTGTTTGTTAAGGTTAATGCATTAAATAATGTTATTGCATATTACTGGTCTACTGGGCATACAGTGATAGATTTCAGGAGCCTTCAACTGTCATGAAGCACTGGGCGCAGAGTCAGCCTTGTCTGTGAGAAACAGAAAAGTTCCTCCACGAATGCTGCTTGGTGAGCGCATGCGAACATGCGCTGACTGATAAACTTCCTGTGTTAACTGACAGCGTGCACAAAGCACACCAAAAAGTACACCACGCGTTAAAGAGTCAGGAAACAAAAACAAGGCTGCAGATCTCTTTCACACTGAGCACGCAGGCAAACTGGCATCTGAAAAGAAGTAGCACGACGTTGTCAGAAAAGAAGAGTTATAACCCCACATGCTCTGGCTAAATTTACATCACTGAACACGGATATAACGACAAGCATGAGGTCATGAGGTGATACAGTTTTCAAATCTAATGTCTTAAGAACCAATGCAACAAAGTTGTAAAGATATAAACCACTGACAAATAGACTGAATGCATACAGTAGTCTAGTTATGATTACTGACAAAGGTTTCCCAGAAAGGAAGTAAATAGGAAATAGACTGTACTGGGTGTATACACTTTATACACATTTCGATGAACAAATTAAAAATGTACTTTTCAATATGTGATTGAAATGGTAATAAAATGCATTTACAAACATATAATCTAAAAACTAAATCAGTGGGTGCAAATGATTACTTCTGGCTGATAAAACTATAACATTAGCTGAACAAAGGACGTTTTGCAGTATGATAAAGGCAAATAATAGGGTTTGTCATTTTACTTTTATAAAGAAGTACCACGGTGAAAATGTCACAAGCACATCATCATGAATGTAAAATATAACAGAGATACTCTCATCACACAGGCTCATTGAATACTCTCAGCTTTTTAACCTTTGTTGCCTCTGAACAACAAAGGAGAATGTCTGACCTGCTGCAGCATTGTCTCCCTGCTACCTTTCTGTACCAAAGCAAAAAAGTGTGTAATAGTCACTAGCACAGTGCACAAACCAGGCTTTTTAAAAGATTAAATCCATCCTATAATAAAAACAGACTTGCACAATGGTGAAAAGTAGCACCACAGAAGTATAGGTGTGCACTATTACTATTGACTTTTAGCAGAAACCTACATATTCAGCATAGGTGTGATTTTTCAGAAACCAGGGATTGCAGTTTATAGGATTGATGGGCTCTGCGATTGTAAAAAACGTGGTTGGATTACATAAAATATGTTTGCAATTCTAAGAAAGCACAAAACAACACTGTAGACAGGATTGCAGTATAGGGCACAAACCTCCGAACAACATCATTTTCTAAGTATACAACATTACTCCTCTTACAATTCTATTCCAGGTTCTAATTTCTGGGTGTGTTTATGAGTTCATCTGTCTCTATATCATAAAATCCAAACACCAGCTCCCCCTCACTTTCCCTGGGAGCAGAGGACAGCTTTTGAGTCTCCCGTCCATCCCAGGCATCTGACACATTAGCAAAGAATGCTTCACAGCATCATTGATCCTTTACCTCTACAACCCAGGAAACCAACTCTAAGTCAAAACTCAACCTTTGACTAAACAAAAAAAAAAAAACATCTGCTGGTATGTCACCATACAATGTAACATTGACTATCAATAATTTTAATTCAAATTAAATAATTGTTAAACCTAATCATAATAGCACATTTTAAGTATTAATATAAACAAAAAGGTAAATAACATGCCACAAAATTGTCTCGTAGTCTTCATGGTTTTCATCCACAGAAGCATCGCTCAGTCCGAAGGGCATTACATTTGACTCTGCAAAGCCCCTGGTGTTGTTGACGGTGGAGTGAGGTTAACCAGTGGAACACTCAGTAACCCACAGCCCTGTGGTTTTCAGATTCAGCCACGAGATTTCAGTACTCCACTGACACAGCAAACTAACAATTGTGAGTAGCGTTTTGCTCGTTCTGCTCCATCTCACCCATAGGTCAGCATACATAGTGGGACCAGTACATTTTCTCATAATGTAAGTCCCTCAACTTTTGACTAACAAAAAAGCAGACGCTGATAAACTCTAGAAGCCAATTACCGAACAAAACTGCACTCACCCCTTGAAAAGCAAGACTGATAAGATGAGAAGGTTTCGAAGATACTGTTCGAGGCCATGGTGAGGGGCTGCTTCTCGAAAACGCCGTCCTCCTCTTCACTGGAGTCCAGTGCCTCCAATTTGACCTGGCTCCTTATTTTAAACACCTCCGTGCTGGGCCCTGCAAAGACCAACGGTACAGCCATGATGACAAATCAGAAGATGTGCACGGGCAACACATCAAAGAGTGCTGCCAAGATATCTTCCTCAGCACCCCAAATCTGAAATAAAAATCCCAGGGTTACACACCCACACCCTTAACCCCATGGTGATCCAGTGCTGGTCCAGTCATGGTGTCAGGGCAGTTCTGTTCTTGCGTGTTGTGCATGGTTGAGAGACACTTCAGATAGTGATCGGCGGTCAGACTGTGGTCGAATGATGCTTACCCTTGTGCAAAAGAGAAGGAGCAGAAATGTGTCGCTGTGGTTTCTCTCTCTCACTCTCTTTTTTTTTTTTTTTTTTTTTTTAGTAATCCGGGTGATTCACACTGACAAACACGTACACTCGGCACCCTCCTTTCCTCAGTTTCACTATTTCTATCTTCTGGTCCCTTCTGGTCTATCTTTATCTCACTTCACTCCAGAGCTCAGAGAGCCATGACTGGTCACAGTTTTGGTTTGTGGTTGTGGTGGCCCACTGAAAGCGCCTCCCAAGGCAGGCGACAAGTTTAACTCTTCCCTTCTATAAAAAAAAGCAACCTATCCCTTACTGCTCCCATTGGGCCACTATGGTCACATGGTCCATTGCAGAGCAAATTTCATTCTCACTTGTGCAGACCTTTTCTTTCATTTAATTGGACATCATGACATGTTCTCTAAGCCCTTACCTGTCCCCAATAGCTTGACAAAAGGAAACTGATGGGGATTTTTTTCCGTGAGAAGGAACAGTGCATGATAGGGTAAAGTAAATGCAAGTAGGTGAGAGAGCAGTATTACAAATGTGTGTAAGAAAGGGTAAGAGAGAAGTGAGGCAGTGCACACAAAGTCTAACCATGCAAATCTCTCTCCAGGAGAGCACACAATTAGCCCTGTGTCTGTGGCATCATTTGACCGCTTCAGCTTGTCAGAATTTACATGTCATCTTTTCATATCTGTTTCATCTACTTATTTCATAAGAGAAAAGAATAGTGTGTTTACTTACAGCAGCACAGTCCAAAAAGGATCACACACTTGTTTGCCTATGTTAGCTTGTTGCTGGAAGTGACTACACTGCCGTATCCCTGCAGTCGAAGCTATACAGGATTCCTATAGGTCCACTCACTATAAAAGACCAACTGGTGTGGGATGTGATATGATTGTAAGAAGTTGCTGTGTGTAGAGCACACTGAAACCTGCAGTCTATTATCTCAGGTTTACACTCCAATTCACAGGGGTCTTTGGCATGTACTGCCCACATAGAAGCGCTGTCTATCACGCAACAAAATGAGCCACTGTGGACGTCTCATTTGGTGCAAAGGACACCGTTTTCGGAAGGGCCTGCTGCAGAAACCCTCAAAGCCCATTATATCACCCTCAGACACCTGCGTCCACTCCCAGCCCATAGCCCCCCGCCTGTAACGTACCCTCGCAACACCTCCACCTGCACCACACCTCCAGCACATGCCAAACACACCCACACCTGTGCTCACTTTTCCACACAGCAATTTAGGCTTTGGGGTCAAGTATGGTGGGGCGGAGTGTGGCGGTTCGCATCTGCGAGCACAGCCAGCTGCTACTCCACCCACGCTAGACTCAAGTTTCAAACGGAGACACAGACACACTCCAGGCCAAAATGCTGGCATTTGCGGGTCCTAGACTACTGCAGGATTTAACCCTTAGAAGTCTGAAGTTATTACATTGTTTTGTAACAATGCTATGCATATATAATTACAAAACGTATTTATATAGTTATACAATTAATGCTATGTCTTCATTATATTTGTGATATATCAAAACTGAGCTACAAAGGAGAGATTATTCACATGAGATTACACCATGACAGCATCAACATCACTACATCAGTGTTTTGTTAATATAACTGCGACTGAAGAGGAATAGGGGAACCTTTTTAATCATTCTTATGTCCCCCACAGGAGTATGAATTCCCCTTTTGAGTTCTGGCTCCTCGCAGCATTCTCTGTCATGCTTTTAGGAAGTTTGTCCCTTCCCACATATATCCTCATCAGGGGTTTGGAGCCAGATCTTTGCAAAGTTGCCTTGTGATGTTGTGAAAAGCACAATGAATACAAAACGAATTCTTGTAAGTTATTAAACATATTGTTTTACATGAATATACATCACTGTGCGTGATGTACTGTCACAGCAACATACACTAAGGGGCAGTTGGTGGATTAAAAACATGGCATTGCGAGTTCAAATCCAAGTGTAAGCAAAAGAGTTCTTTCAACATAAACTTTCCTGAGTGCATCTGGTGCTTAGGGAGTTGCACCTGTGATCGGAAGGCTGTGGGTTTGAATCCCAAGACTGCTAGAGACACCACTGAGGTACACTTGAGCAAAGTACAGCTGGTGGCTGCCCTGCACTTGGTGAATGGGTTAAAAACAGAGAAAGAATTTCACACTGTGCGCTGTGGTGCGTTTACACATGACTATGACTTCTCTTTTATCTTACTTTAAGTTGCACTGTTGGTACACTGTCCATTAACTAATTATTTAGTTAGTGGTGGGCTTATGATGGCCAGATTCCACTGATGCACAGGGAAGTAGGGGAGCTGATAAACAGATCAACAGATCAATTACACAGGTCAACAGGTCAAAATCATCAAAGATAAGTTTATGTGGGTTTTCTAGTGTTTTCCATGCTGATTTTCCCGCACATACAGTGTTTGTGATGAAGCTAGTTATATATTGCATGATAATTGATATAATTAGCATATAATAATCATATGCTAAGCATTTTTGAAGAAACAGTGGTAGCTGACTGACACTGATCATTATATCTATGCCACAGTGTGCGCCTATCTGACTTCACTCTGAAAATATTGAAACAGTTACTTTATGGTGCCTGTGGTTTAATAAAAACTGCATGCAAGTCTATTGCAAATCTAATATTACTCATAATTCAAATCTGCGGATCTAAAATCAGCATGGTTGATGATTGTTTTTTTTTTTGTTGACGTGTAATGGATAAGCTCCTGGACAAACAACACAAGCCTTCCGTGTCCAACCCCATGCAAGCATTATCCACAATACAAGCATCGCAGCGTGGCAAATATTTGCTCAGTGATTACTATAACATTTTTTTACAGTATTTCTTTACAAACTTACAGTATTATTTAAACAAGTAAATAAGGTTGATATGGAATTGGCATCTTTTACTGTTTTGCTGTGAAATTGAGCTGTTATTTGTGGTCTAAAGAGCTCAGCTTAACATGTGTCAGTATCATAGGATGATATATGGTTTCCAGAAGTTAATGTTTTTTAATCATATAATTTGAGATATTATAAAATCAGTGTGTTTCATGAGTAAGGAAAATCAAAAAGTAAGCCTTGTGTTTGTTCCCATTGCTGTGGCCTGTGACTATGAATGTAAATCTCATAGCTTTTCACACTCTTAAAACAAACACAAAGCACTATCACCAACACTAGCAATATAGCCCCTCCCATTAAAGTCCACTGAAGTCCCATTAAAGTCGACTGACATACCAATAAAGTTCACTGGGATGTGAAACAAGTGTGAGCTCAGTGTGAGTGTGCTGTAGAATGTGCTTAGCAGATTCCTTTGTTTTAACATGTATGTAGGTATGAAGAGCTAAAAAAGGAATGAAAAAAATATTTAGGCTGTAAGGATTGTCAGCATTCTCTCGGTTGAGTCACCTGTTAAAGACGTTAGCATGACTGGTACAATAGTGACACGCATCTCATAACCCATGTGTAGTCACTATACTAAGTTTAAAAAATGATATCTTTATAAAATGAACTTATAATAAGAAAATGAAGTAAATAAAAGGTGAGCTGTTAGCCATTCCATAGGTTGGGGAGAATTAAATTATATTTTATTTGCTTAAAAGTAAATAGTTTTTAAATATCAGCAAAGAAAGTAGACATCATAATACTAATAATAAAACAATGCTACTATTGTACATTGTGAGTCTGGGATTGTAAAATCTACAGTAAATAACATAATGACCACAAACACATGTCACAGCTCAGTGACATCATCCATATTGTGGACAGCAGGCTACCAACTAATAACGAGTACTTACAATGTTCACTTACAAGGATCACACATGCCATAACAACAGCTAGTGGAAGATTCTTCATGATACACCAATGAATGAGCTTCACTCTGTACTTCGTTTTTTTAGAATGTGATGCAGAAGTGCATTCTTCTCAATCTGTGCCTTTATATTGGTAATGGGGAGTGAAGTTAAAGCACGTTGTTAAAGCATGATTCAACAAATTCACACAATTTTTTCACTTTCCCCAGATGTGGTTGATCAGCCAAGACATGTTTGGAGTCCAGAGTTTGCTTCTTTAGTCTATAATTGGAGCAATAAGGTCAGCATTGCTATCAAACACTACAATAGTCATATGGCTGAACAACAGGGTCTGTTTTCACAAACCAACTCAGTGAGAGTGCTGATCTAAACTCTAGTTTTTCTGACAATAAGGTGAGGTTTTGTTCATTTTTATAGCTCCTAATAAGTTTACAATGTGCCCTAAACCCCCTTCGACTTTAATGAAGAGTTGGATCCGTGGAATTCTCCTTTCATCCTGAAAGTAGTTCATTTTCTTACTTAGAAAACCAAACCGAATCTTCCCTTTTGGGTCATTTCCCATGAGGTGGGCCTGGATTACCTACTTTACCAGAAATAATTGGGCCATTTCAAATTAAAATAAAGAATTTAGTCCACAAAAGAATGTAATTACCTCGTTCAAATGTGCTAATTATAAGTTCATTTATGAGGAAAAATTGTGCAAATAGGAATCTGCTATCTTCTGTGATCATGCAAAGGACAAACTGAGCCATGCATTCTCCATTTCACTGTTGAACATGGACAGTGACTTTCCTATTTCATAAGACGATTCTTTTATTTAATTTTCATAGATATGAAGCACAGTCGGGGCTCTGTGTGACCAAGCTGGTGTATGTTCTCACCCTCTGGCAGTCAGAAGTAATGAAACAGACCCGCTGAAGTGGGAAAGTGAAGGCTAGGTCAAATTACTTCTAACATACATGAAGCTGCTCATAAATCTGCATAGTGCTTCTGGCTCTGCAGCAATGGTAAAAATCTCAACATACCAAGAGAACACTACTAAATGCTCCCCAGTTGACTTCTGCTAAGTATGCAATGCTAAAGCTACTGACACAAATGTAAAGTCTCCATTTGTCACAGCACAGCACACAATGTGAATAGCACAAAATTGTTCTCTACATTGAACTCATCCACCAAGTGAAGCAATTAGCGTGATGCAGCGGTTAGGGCGCACTGTGTGAAGATGGTACTTGCTCAAAGGAACCTCAGTGGTGCCCCTGCAATAATATATGTATTTATCTCCAACAAGATACATCCAACCAGAAGAAATGGGAGTGAGACAAATCACAAAACGTTGTTTCATTGTCATTTTCTGTCAGGTAGTCACACTGTCATGACGTTCTGATGGCAAAGGCAAAAAAACCTTTCCTTTTGGAATGTGGTCGGGTTGTTGAACTGCATAAACAGGGTCTCTCGCAGCGCGCCATCGCTGCTGAGGTGGGACGCAGTAAGACAGTC
>JBBPCY010000082.1:17450413-17471813 GCA_037974405.1 Brachyalestes nurse | reverse complement strand
CTATCAGGGAACAAAAGGTTTTATGATCCCTCAAATGTGGCTGGTTAAAGCCTGGAAGCCCCTGAGGGGCCAATCTGCCTGGTAATACGTCCATCATTGTCCATGATCATCGTCATCATCCTAACAGGTAGATGGGTGAATGATGTTAGAGGTGGTGCAATGAAAGACTGTCCCACTAAACCTAATGGCACAAACGACAGTGACAACTGGATGTTGCATGACGACTAAAAAACAGTAACGGCAGGTTTGAAGCGCATGATAATGGTGATAATTGCCCACTGTATACTACTGAACACAGGGGGGGTGACACTTCAGTTTGTCCATTAAAGGGAAGTGAAAGGGTGTTTAGACAGTGAGGAGGTAGAGCTCAATGCAGAATGCTGAAAAATGCTGTAAAAAGTATGTGGCAAGAACCGTTGTGCAAAGAACCCATTATGGCACCTTATTTTTTTTTAAGTGTGTTCTTGATTTAGATTTGTACACCATTTCCACATAAATAACAGAATATGTCAATACAATGTTGTCCCTCAGTTTACTTACATATATCACTTAGTGTGTTACTAAAGATCTCTACAAACATGAGAATGAGAGATCAAACACATGACTAATTAACAAACAAGGAAGGACAAGCAAATGAATCAACGTAAGCACAGTCAGTGCGGTTTGGATGGAAGACTGAAAACAGAATTGTGTCTTTAGCTTTGCAAGTTTTGTACACCTGCACCTTTTTTGCACAAACCGAATGAGATATTGAAAAATAGTCCTTACATTACTCTTAAATTATTTTAAGAGTGTACTTCTGTGCGTTTGTTGTGTAAAGTTTTATCTGCACAGGACTGACGCGTGCCATAATATCTAGGTGGTGTCCAAGGCACTCTTTGGCCACCTGCCTGTTTTCTCTCTCTCTTTCTTTTGCACACTTCAACAGAGCAAAGATGTTAATTACTGAACGCCTCTCTAACACCAACACACTGCTAGTGGGTGGGTTGTATCACTCGATTGCCCACACAGTAATTACTCTTTCCCTCTCCCTACTGACACATGATCACCAAGCAGCCATAAGGCATTGTAATTACAGCTAACACACATGCACACACACCAGCGCACATGCAGCCTCCATAATTACAGCTGACACATACACCAGCACACACTGTCTATAGGCTAATTACAGACTGGTTTGCCTCCGTAACAGGAGCTAATCAGGCGGCTAGCAGGTGTGGAGTATCACGTTGTAGAAGATGTGAAGCTTACCAGGCATTTCTCCTCAGTGGAGATCAGAGAAGACTCAGAACAGAACAGAGGAAAATGGCACCTGCAAACAGAGAAAGTGAAGAAGGTGCTGTATACACAAGGGAGAACATGGTCATGCCAGGTCCATCTGTACAAAGCATCTCTGAGTTAGCATTGCTGGACTAGCATCATCTTACTGACGTTTAATTGTGACCGGTAATATATGATCATTTATACTGATCAGTATTCGTACATGGGCCGTCACAACTGACTGTGTCATAATCATTTTGATGATTGACTAATCAGACCTTTTAAAAATGGTCAAAGTATAAAAAGTGATTCAAACGCACAATAACCATGAGTATAAGATTTCATTTAGATTTTAAATCTACTTTTACTAAATACTTTTTAAAATTAAATTTAAGATAATTGTAATTAAATTAGATTCAATACAAATTCAAGATGTAATAAAATAAATTACATTAAATTCAATCAAATAAAGTGCTTTCCTCGATATTTTCTAATCTGTAGCTAAGGGCTACAGCCCAGACTTTTACAAACACACACACACACACACACACACACACACACACACACACACACACATACATATTTATATTTTCACCTTTTCTGGACAATAAAAACATAATTCAAACACATTTGGTTAAACAGTGAATCTAATGTGAAAATTAAGACCAAAGAACCTTCTGTGGAAGAGATAAAGATATAGACACACATAAACGCACAAATTAAGGAAAGGCTACAGAATAATATATCCCAGTCCAGTGAGCATTTTTTTAATAAAGTGTGAGAAAATGGAAGCTGCATCACCCACAGCACTGCCTAGATGACAGAGAGTATAGAGCTAGGTTGCCAAGGCTGGAGAGTAGGTAAATCAGCCAGTGACACCAGAAGCTCTGTATACAACAGACCTGTGTGGGAGGGGGTCTTGAAAGAGTCATTACTGATGAAAAATACATCAAAGCATCCATCAGTGTTTGACAGAAAGAATCAAAGTAATTCAGCTAAAATGTGACATGAGGTTTTGTGGTCAGAGGAGACACACACTGAAGCGATTGGCCAAAATTTTAATGGCATGTGTTGCTCAAACCCAACACAGCCCATTCCTCAACCCCATCACTACGGTGAAAGGGGTTGGCAGTGTCTTTTTAATGTTTTAGAGAAAATTCACCTTTCATCAAGACAGTGATCCCAAGCACAAGGCCAGAGGAACACAGGAGTGGATGAACAACAAAAAGGCAAATATTCAGAGGCCAAGTCAAAGTCAGTATCTCAGTTCAGTTTAGAATGTGACCCAAACTTCTTTGTGCGTAATTACTGGGAAATATCATTTACAATATAAATTACAGCAGCATAAAAAAAAAACCTGTTTTGATTTCTATTTAGGAAAACTGTTGCATTCACAGTCAGGTAAAAAAAACGGACTGCTGAAAGATAAAAAAAAAAACAGGGAAAAGATAGGAAGCATGTTTTTACAAAATGGGTGTGTGTAACCAAGGCCATCTGATTTGAATACCTGACAAGAACAGAGAGGCGGCTTTGTGTAGGTCAACAGAAAGCTTATTCATTTCAGCACCAGCCTCGCTGAACACACTCTGCTACATTCAGCAGTCCACCAGAAGTCACTGAGTCAACAACCCAGACAGAAATAGACTGCGATGTCCCACTTTCAAAAACCTAACTGTGAACCTGAGAGAAGCATTTATTAGATAAGAAAGATCACCCTGCAAATGTGGACCAGTCTATGAATTGACAGAACAGACATGACGGCTTTAACTTAATGTGAGCAGCCGAGTGCAAGAGGTAAATAAGTGTGCAGGTAGTGAGAGGAGTGATGAGGATTAGATAAGATTAGAATGACAGACTGTGAAAACTAATAACATTTCCTTCTTTGAAGCTCTGCATACTTCATGACTACTGTAACAGGCTGTATGGTGAGGCTTCCAGAACCTACTGAGAGCGGCTGGGTTTAGAAAGTTGGTTTGGGATCAGGTATGATGTAGCCTTGGTGAAATGAGGATAGAGTGAAGCACAGTGGTCAGTAGGCCTTTGATTAAGTAAGGAGGTCACATTATAGCTGCCCTGTGAGGCAGCTGTCCAGACAAAATGTTTTTTTAATACAAACATATATTTCATACAGCATATATTTCAGTGACATATTCATATGTTAACATGTGAAAATCTGGGGCTTAATCAACTATAACCAGAAAGGGAAAATATGCAATGACATTTAGTTTCTTAATTACTCATATCTTCTGGATTTACTATACAGGCTGAGCTCATTGCAGAGTTCAGTCATTTCTGTAGAATCCGAGGAGCTTGCCTGAGTTTATACAACTATAGGAAAGCTTTTCAGATAGAATGTGTTAATAACATAATAAATAAACATTAAGAGATTGTTACTGCGAGCACTGGCTGGATTTTCTCAGGCTTGCATTCTTAACCTTGGCCTCCTTTTTGTTATCTCGCTTGTCTTGTTCTCTTTTCAGTTACTATGAAACAGCTCACTTCCTCTTTCCACCAGCTTCGCATTCAACAGCCACTTTCATGCAAAGCATCTTCTCACCCAACTGGAGCAGCTCCAGAACAGTTTGGGCTCTTAAAATGATCCTAAGCCACTCTGAGAGGGCATTGTGTGTGCAGAGAGAATGGTGTTCAGGCTAAAAGGCCTCATGGTAACCTCAAATCATTGGAGATAACAGACCACTGAATTGAGTAATAATGGTTAGTGGTTAAGCCGCTGGATCTTGGGTAATTTTGACCATTGCAATAGTTCCCACACATTCATCCTCTCTCTCTCTCTCTCTTTCTCTCTCTCTCTCTCTCTCTCTCTCTTTCTCTCTCTCTTACACAGACAGACAGACAGACAGACACACACACACACACACACACACACCAAATAAGAACAGACAAAGAACTCCAAAATGGTACAGTCAGCATTAAACAGCAGTGCAAAATTTACATCCACATGGTCTTGATCAACCAGAAAATCCACTATCTAGTCTCTCATTTTCAGACACAATGCCATGGCATCGAGATGAGGTTATGTCTGTGCGAATAAGTGAACCTGTGACTCAGTGTTTGACTACTGGACCTTATTCTTCCCGGGAGACAGTCAGCACCCCCGGCCATGTTGTGTCTTAAATACAGAAGCAACAAAGAATTGGGCAAAGAAGACTTAAACAAAATAGTTAACAAGCACCATTATTATTATAGTACTGCACTATAACTACTACATGTGGGTATTAGTACACTTACAAAATAAGCTTAGTGGAATACCTCAATCCCCCTAAAAGGGGAATTCCATTTTTTAAACTACTGCATAACTGAATCATAAACAATGTCATTTAAAATAGATGGATTAAAAATGTGTTGTTCTAGAAAAACTACGAAGAAAGAATGGTTCACAGGGTGGTGATGGGAATCAGACGTCTGGAAGTATTTAATAGCTCTAAATGCATCTTCACAGAAAGCTATATCGTGAAAGGTGAACACATGGTTACTGAGACACTGTTTTGCGATAAGGCTGTGCTCTGATTCATAGTGGAGAGATATATGCAGGATGTTCTAGTCAAAATAAATACTTAAAAAAATGCTGCACTTAAAAACTTGAGTAATACACATGTGGAGATTCACTGGTTGTTTTTTTTAGAGTAAATAAAATGCCTATACGCATTTTGTTCCTTGCTGTTTCCATCCTCATTCTTGTATCACTCAGTGATTTTACAACAAACCATGACTTCACATCAAATATTTTCAAACTAGGCATGTACGGTTTGGAGTAAAATGAAAAAAACCCTTTAAACAGGTGTAGCTGATACTGTGCCCTTTATAAATTGTATGTGCCAATATACAATATTTTGGAAATTATTATACAAATTCCACATGATTTGTATAAACTTTACAACGGTTCTGTGGTTCTGTCTATTTACAAATTAGTTCTTCAAATTAGTGTATACTGAAAGAGAACTAAAAGTGGTTCTTCTGTTGTACCTTTTTTGGCATCCTTTTATGAAGAATGATCAAAGGCTATTTCACAGAATTCATATGATGGCTCAGTCAGATTTTGTAACCGTGACTCTCTGTTTTATGGTTCCTATTTGCCTATGTGAGAAGGAGTGAAAGAAAACTGTCTTTAAATGAAGATAAAATGATGTCGGCCCGCAGATAGCACACAAACTCTGATCCCAGCAGTTGATGCTGAGTTTGATGTTGTGGTCACATCACTTGCCCTGTGGTTGAGTCACAGACACAATGCAGTTTATAGCCTGGTTAACCAAACCCTCGTAGTAAAACCATAGTGGTTGATATGAATACGGACCCAACCAATTCAACCACAGTTGTGTGTGTGATGATGGATTTCCTCTTGTGGTTGACAAACAGTATATAATGAAAGAGGGATGTTCCCAGACATTTGCATCCTTCAAGGTAGAGAGATTAATTAGCCTTGATTTGCAATGCTAAATCATATTAAAGTATACATGAAAAAATATGAATACAAGTAATAAACACAAAACACAAACAGTAATGATGGTTAAAATGGTGTTAAAATGATGTTACAGATGGCTGGCTGCCTGATGCCCCTGTGAGTCGTATTACCGGAACACTGCAGACTCACTCACTGCACGGCCCATAAATCAGAGCTCACGTAAGGAACGCTCTGCTCATTCCACAGCTGCACTTGTGGAAATCATTGCTTCGCCATACTAAAGTGCCTTCACATCCAATGCACCTCGAATGCATAAACAGTGAATCAGCGGCTTACTCAGAGCAGTGTTCCCCTAATCTAATGTCCCAGAGAGGAAACTGGACTTTATTTGGAAAAGGCGGCCTGGAAAGCGTCAGTGGAGAGATCATGCACTGCAGAGCATATATGTGTTATGAGTTTGAACTTTACTGGACACATTTCACTTGCTTCCCGTCCGGAGAGCGTTGTCAAGTGAAGAAAGTCCTGAGCGTAGACTGCCACCTGTAGGTAATTTAGGGAAGTGCAATTTCCTGTTAAAAACACACTCACACACAGAGACACACACACACACACACAACACACAACACACACACACACACACACACACACACACACACACTCACACACACACTCACACACACACACACACACTCACACACTCACACACTCACACACTCACACACACACACACACACACACACATTTACACTCACACCCACCAACACAAACAACCAAGAAGCACACACCACCAACACACACACTCTTTGTTACATCTATTGTTTTGGTTATATGTCTTTTTTTTGTGTTTATCATCCATCATTTTAATTCATAACTATTATGGCACTGTAACCATAGTAACCAAGGCTTGTGCTGTTGTACAATAAATGCAATCGTCCTGACGAACAAGTCAAAGTCAGTTACGAAAGTTCTTTAAAGCTTCTTTGAAGCACAAACCTTGACAATAAGCTGTGTTTCCAGTATCTCTACCTATATATATATATATATATATATATATATATATGGAAGACAGTTATGAGGAAGAAAAGATTTTTTCAAGACACAGTTTGATCCGATTTGCAGCGGAAACCTTGGGAAACAATCATAAAACATTCATACGTTCGGATTTGATCTTAAAACGACATGTGAAAACCGGCGCTTGAAAATAATGCATGCGGATGAGCCCATGTCTCCAACCTGAGTGTTCAATTAGTGAACATTAGAGTATTTACAAATCAACAATATGCAAATTCCGAACAAAAATTAGCATTTGGAGTTTTAGGGTGAACTTCAAGTTTGATAAACGAAGCCACTGGCGCTTATAATATCTTGTTCTGGCCTTGAGTCTCGTCAGACAGTCGAACACCGGCGTTTTATGTAAGCAGGTGAATGAAGCGCTTTAATTAAGAGGTTTTCAGCATCATGGCATGCGTTTATTCGTTTTGTTTCAAGATGGAAAGATGGAAAGATGTAAGTATCTCATTTGTTCTCCTGTTTTAGACGTTTGAAAGTTCTATCAGGTCGATACCAGAGACACCCTGACTAAGCTATAGCGGCACTTAGCTCTCTTTTGCAGGCTGTTTTTTTCTCCTCTTACAGTTGGGAGAAGATAAAAAGCCGAGAATGTAGGGCAGCAGGGCAGCCTGAAATGGAAAACGGAAGCGTGCGAAATGTAGGACTCATGAATGAATACGATTGCGATTCCAATTTAGCAGCAGCAGCAGCAGCAGCAGAGGCTGGGCCTGCCAGCAGAGGTGCCGCTATTCGGTCTGACAGCCGTTTGACACGAGCGTTTGCATGGACCTTAACCCGGCGGTGTCCGGCACAGACTAACCACATCGTGCCAGCGGCAATGGCGATGGGCCCACGGTGCACTTGAAGGTGACTATAAATTACGGGCCTGACAAAGTGAGTAATTAGGACAGGAATTAGATGGCGCCCTCTGGGGACAGGAGTCAGCGCTGAAGTGACCTCGGCTGAAACCTCCCCATTTGGAAGAGCTTAGAGTTGCTAAATGAATCTGTAGAGGCCATGGTGTGTGTGTGTGTGTTTGAGAGAGAGAGAGAGAGAGAGAGAGAGAGGTCTGTTTTGGCTGTAATAGATAAGGAAAAAAATGTGTGAGACCAGGTTCATACACAAGACACTTATAGAGATTTCCATTCACTGGCCACTTTATCAGAAACACTTAGCATTTACGTACACACTGTAAGGCCTCGTCCACACGGACGTCTGAATCAGGCGTTTTTTCTGATGCCGGTGACTGAACGCCGACCGTTTTTCTGCTTATTGGAGCAACTCAAAACCTCACGGTGTTCATACGTATTAAATTAACTGCATGCAGCTCTGAACAAAACGCTGCTATTGTGTCGCCGGCGATGTTTGTTCCTTTCCTATCTATCACAAAATAACGACTTTTGAAACAAGAATGTCCAAGCTTAGTTTTAACAAAGAATAGGGTTCCATGTTTCAGTGCAGAACAGAATAATTACTGCCCCCACAGGTGAATACACGAAACTACACCATGGGCTGGTGTTAAACAGCTTCAGACGAACAGTGTAGCGCCTCAAGTGCAGATACAAAATGCAACAAAAACGCGTTCAGAGTACGTTAATTTATCCAAGATTCGAACCTCCATGTGGACGAGGCCCAAGATTACATTTACAGTAACCTGTCGAGTCCCCTGTATGTTAATGGTGGAGGCTGTGCTCCACTATTTGTTTTAATTTTTATAAATTTAATCAGAAATGTTATTTGTTTCTCTATATATTATTTAGATCCACTCTTAATGAACACCTTTTTCATACATAACATAGGTTATTTAGTACCAAGTTAATTATTTACTTAAGTATTTATGGTGACTTTTATTTTGACTATATGTTGTATTGTGTCTCTGTGTGTCTATGCAGTCGTTGCATAAGAAATTTCCTCCAGAATTCAGTAAAGTTTTTCAGTAAAGTGATTCCGATATACTGTCAGTGTTTCTGATAAAGTGGCCAATGATTACTTCAACAGTAATTTTATTCATTTATCTCTTGTATTTACATCCACTACTCTCACTGACCACAGCATTTTTCATACAAGGCACGGGTTATTTAGTACTAAGCTTTTTCTGAGTATTTATGGTGACTTTTATTTTGACTTATACTAGATGTTATATTGTGTCTCTGTATATCTATGCAGTCGTAGCATAAGAAATTTCCTCCAGGATCAGTTTAGAAATCCAGTCTAGCAAACCAGTTTAAATCCACTATATAAATATAGACAAGTTTAAATGTACGTTATAATTGCAGACCAGTTTAAATGCACTGTATAAATGTAAACCAGTTAAAAAAGCACTTTGTAAATTATATACTGTCAGTGATTCCAATAAAAACACTGTGTGGGTGGTGGGTAGAAATCTTTCCTCTGGTCCAAGAGGTAATGGGTTCGAATCTTACATTCAGTACACCACCACTGGGTTCCTGAGCAAGACCCTTAAGCCCAAGTTGCTCCAGGGAGACTGCCCCCTGTAGGTAGGGAATGGAATAATAATAATAATAATAATGGCATTTCAAAAAATTACCAACTCTGTGTTTATTTTCCTCACTAAGGCAACTCTCTCTAATCCACACACCCACAAACACACACAGCGTATGCTAAAGACACGCGGAAATCACACACAGCTCTTCCCGGAGATGACGCCGCTGAAGGCTGATGTCTCTGGTGTAGTGTAGATAGGTTATGCTTGTCGCCATGGCTGAGAGAGAAGACAGTCCCACAGGGCAGTTTAATGAAGAAGCCTGTATTCTCTTCATACACTGCTGAGCTACATCTAACACACACACACAACACACACACACACACACACACACACACACACGCACACACACACATACATATATATATATATATATAATATATATATATAATTTTTTAATAACAGTTGTTGGGTTCTTGCTTTTTAGATGTAAGTTCTTTAGGCTTTAAAAAATGTTCTTCAACCTCAAACATTTCACTTACAAAGAGGTTTTTTTTAAAGAACCATCCACTGAAAGGTTCTGTAGGCAGCTGCAAGTTGTTTTTTTTAATGCCATTACTCCAGAGACCTCTTTTGACACTGCTATTCTTAAGAGTCATGAGGGAAATATGAATCATCCATTAAGTGGCCTAAATAATATGCCATTCATTAAAACCAGTTTGTAAAGAAGATGAGAAAAAGATGCCCAAAATATGACCATATCTGAGGATGAACCACTTCCATTCCTGTAGTTAGTTAAATTACCCTCTAAACCTTGAATGAATGGAATTTGCCCTCCTTCACTGATACAGCTACAAATTGAATCAAGGAAAACGCACATTACTCCTGTGGTTTGGAGTCAAATCAAGCCAGACCTTTTAAAACAGACTACTGGTTGTTTTCCGAGCCCAGTTAGGTGAAGCTGTTATGACTGTGTGTGCAACTGGCTGGCAGTCTGTTGTTGATTATGATGCTGGGAAGAAACTTCTGGTAACTACGCTGGAAGAGCAATTAGCTTCTTTACCTCTGAGAAATCACATGGCCTGTACATCCGTCACAGGAGTGCACAGTTATGACTAACTGTGTAATCCTGACACATTGGATTCTGTGCAAGTGTTAATATTTTTTCACATCTGGTACTATGATCACAGAAGAGAGAAAATATATGACCAACAAGAAATAGTGTAATACAGAGACTGGACTCAGTACACTTGGGAACAGTGTTTAATGTTTAACTATTGCACAATAGGAAGTGAATGTATTGCGCTAGAAGGAACTAAGGGACGGGAGGGGAGTGTTCTCTGAAAAATGTTACATATGATACAGACTCCTAGTGGTTAGACTATGTTTTTTGTATTTAGTATATATTAGCAGGGCAGTTTCAGTATTTGACTCATAAGTAACCAACCAACCAACCAACCAACTAATCTAACCATAACATTTCTGTCCTGCCCCAGGAATGATCACTTCTCTTAACTCACATTTCTCTTTTAGTTCTGAAAGTCTGGGTTCAGCTGTGCTGCTATTTTGATCATTTTTGACTGAGGCCTACTAAAGGAGTAGAGATCATGTTATGATTGAGGTCATAATCGTTTTTTTAAAGTTGATTAGAGCTTTTTCTATAAATTTGTGGACTCTAAGAAACTTGCAACTCACTCCCCACCCAATCCAGAGATATTATTTTATATGCAGGAATAAAAACAGTATACAATAAATTACAATGACAAGTTCTAACCTGCTTAAGCAAAACAATGAAAAGTTAAGGTAAAATAAACAAATATAATACAGGTTTCTGCTATTCTTTTTCTTGCACAATGGATGACCTGGACCTGACCAGACAAGGTCACCCACAACATGAATATTAATTTTTTTTAAAAAGGAACTTGCCATAATGTACCAGTAATTTCTAAACAAAGTGTATGTTTAAGAGGTTGTTGTCTGGGTACAGTGGGGGTTGGTGGGGGGCAGGGAGTTAAGTGACATCTATTTTTGTGTTATTGATGGCTAGGGAATGAAATGTGTGTGGATATAAAAGGACATAACAGAAATTATGCATATTCCCCACTACAAAGCCTTCAAAAGCCCACTAAACCTGGCAATTAATAGAAGAGTTAAATCAGGTATCTTCAAACTGATAAATCCTCAACTGTGCTGAACCTTGGCACTCCAAACAGAGTTGAAACCTTAGGATGTAATAAGCCTCGTAATTTAAGACAAAGGCCCTCAAACCAGTCCTTAGGGACCCCAGACATTTTTGCTCGATCTCAAATCACAACAAGAGCCATAACATGGACCTTGTGGGCTGGTATGAGAACTACTGACTTAAGGGGTCAATGTATTTAAACTATACAACATTACTAGCGTTTTTTTTAACGTGGCTTTTTCTGATGATTTTTCTGATGCTTAACAATAAAAGATGCCTCTGTTGGCTCATACTTAGCTCTTGATGTGATGTTGACTGCTTGATGTCTTGGGGCACACTCCAAATTTAACCCTTTTGCTTGTTTTTTGTTTGAAAATAAAATGCAAAATTACAAAATAAATCCAATTTTACTACATAGGCTAAATTAACTAATGCCTTTAATGTATCAGTCCAAAAAAGATTTTTCTTGGGAAAACACTATGGCTAACTTGCAGTTAAATATAGATAGTGATAGATGTTGGTAAATACTCTAGGTCCTAATATAGGACATTCCACTGGCTCTATATTGACAACAATCTTAAAACCTGACTATAGAAACTGAAAGAAAAGGGACTGAGCACTGTGGGAAATGTTGTAGTTTGTGCAGACATACTGCGACATACTGCGTGTGTCATGTAGTTCTGTCTATAATCAAGGCAAAAATGGGACACTTTGTAGCTTACGTATTGCTCGTCTAATGATTAAACTCGGGCCCCCAACTCCTTTAGGCTGCAACAACTGTACATTACAAAAAAAAAAAACAGAATGCATCACTCCTCAGCTGGTAAAACCTCAAACTGGTCCTCACTTCTCATTTCACTTCAACATTTGTGACTTTTATTCCTCTTCTTCCAACCACACGCACAAACACACACACACATAGACACACCCGCACAAACACACCACATGCACCACAAACCACAGACTCCCATGCAAGAGAGATTCTGTTGAGTCCCTTATTGCACCATTCGTCTTACTGCCTTGTGGGGTAATAACTAAAGAGCTGCCATGATGTCAGACACCAAAGACATTGTGCAAACAGGATACGCTGACCACTGTGGGCAGCGAAGATAGTGCAGACACTGCCCGACGAGAAGCATTCTTTCTAAGAGCAGAACAACCTTTTGTTTTGTTATCACATCACCCATTTGGGTTGAGTCGCATGCTAACACAAGGTATTCTTCTAGATCATCTCACTTCTGCTCCATTTCCTCACATTAACTGTCATTTAGATGGTGATCAGTTTCACAGACATTCCCTCCTGAAATGGCTTTAGAAGAATCAATTTGAACACACTGGTTTTTACTGAGAGTGGTCGGTAAGATCTCTCTGAAAGAAACTGATTAGGTAAGACATGAATGGCACCAGTTGTCATTCACAGAACTGTATTAGCGTGGAGGGCACTGAGCTCCTTGTCTGCTCTGAGTGCTGCATGTTTAGTTCATCCTCCTTCTCAGTTACTAGTAATAGTGGTGATGTTCTTCATATGAAGAGTCAATTAGTTTTATCTCTGGTGGAGAAGTTTTCTCAGTTAGGGGTTTGGATCCAGACTTTAATGAGGGTTAGAAGGAGAGTTTGTTGCTTGTTGCTAGCAACCCTGAGTGCTTTAGGGAAAGACAGCACACCCTTGACTCGGCAGCATAATCGTTATAATTATGTGAGAGCTTTCCCACGTTTTCCTAATCTAAGTGTAGTTTATTACATTTATTAATGATACCTATTAAGCATATATGGCCTTCCAGCCTTACACAGAATGTAAGACCAACGTGCACACTGTTATTTGCTTCCGGGTTAGAGGATGCCTGTGGGCCTGTCCTAACGTCTGGGGGCAGGGGGCAGCTGGATAGCCTAGTGGTTAGAGCATTGGCCCTGCAATCAGAAGATTGTGGGCTCAAATCTCAACTGCTAGTGTCATCACTGAGGTACCCTTGAACAAGGTACTGTCCCCACACACTGCTCCCTGGGCGCCCCTCATAGGTGGCAGCCCCCTGCTTGAATGGGTTAAATACAGAAAAAGAAGTTCACATTGTTCACACTGTGTGGTGTGTTCACACATTACTTTTGCTATTACTTTGGGTTTATGTTTTTGCTTAAGTGTACACTTTCTGAATTGATCAAAAAACTACAAGCGTATGCAGTGTGTATATGTGAGATGTAGCCATCAACACTGTTGCAAAGTGAATGTTCTTTGCTACATGTGATCCACTCTGTGCAATGCACCCGTTACCATTTGCTACCATGTCACTTCTGGTACACAACCCAAAAAAATAACTTCTCACTGGTGGCCAACTAGGGGTCCTGACCGCTGACGAAGGGGGTAAAGGGGGCTAACAAATGACATATGGATTACAGTCTGTAATTGTAAGCTTCATTATGCACCTATATGGTAAGAGGAGCTAATAAAACGGAGTGTAAATATAAGGTAGGTGTACCTAATAAAGTGGCGTATTACTTTATACTTAGGGTTATATTGCCTTAATGCAGTTTCAGTGTGGCCTTTCGCACACACTTGGACTCTTTCCAGAAAACATGTGTGTTTGCACTTTTGCTTTTTTTTTGGCTGTAAACTAAATGATCTAGAATTCAAGCTGTGTTTGGCTGAATGCTTATTTAATCTGAAACTGGCTTAAAAATAGAAAAGTATAGAAAGAGAAGCAACTACCCACAAAGACTGTGTGGCTTCTATTGCTATTTTTAGTACAAGATCAAATTTCTCAGTTTATTGTAATAAAGAGCCCTGTGATCAATAATGGTCAGAGAGGTATTCGGAGAGGAAGCTCATTTATTTTCAGTGTTGTGTGTATGCACAATATTTCATCTATTTCGCCCACTGCAGTTAAACACGGTTGATAAGTCTATTAAATAATGTTGATGGGGATCAGCTTTGTAAGCCTTTTTGTTTGGCATATTTATTGCACTGCATGGCCACATTGGAAGTTTAATTTAGTAACTGACTCCACTTTATTAATGCCACTCAGATAGAAAGCAACTGCCACTGTCTCCGGTGACCATTTAAGTAGGCTGGTGTGACAAGTCATGTAGGTAAACTGTCTGCCAAAGTAGTGGCAAGGTTTGCTGTGCTTAGCTAAACAGAGCTAGCAGAAATCAGTGTTAACACTATAATGTCATTTACGTGCAACAGACAAGCAATCATTCACCTTGGCTAACTATAAGAATGTTAAATCAATGTTTGCCATTTAATGACCTACCTTTAATAGCAGTCACATTCTGAAACTATATGTCAGCTGCTTAGTTGTCTTGATGGTGTACAGAATAGACCAGACAGCTACAGAGGGCAGCAAAGGGTAGCAATTCTGCTAAGAGCATAGGTCAGAACAGGTGGTGCTAGGAAGGAGAAGTGGAACTAACAAATCATTGAATCACATTTGATAGGCAGGAGTCTAGTAAAACAGGTGTTACAGCAAAAACACCAGTTTACATACATAGTTATGAACATTAGTTAAAAAAAAAATGACAAGAAATAACCAGATGACAAGTAAACTGTCACAGCAGGGTTCAGGCACATTTTAGAAGATGAACCTCCAGGCCTTTTTTCCCCTCAAGATCATCAGCAGCCATTTTTTGGGCTTGAGACTTAAATGCTGAATGCTGTTCCATTGACTGCCAACACTGGCAATTTAAAACTAACCTTCCTCCAAATAGCATTTTAAAAACATTCAGACTTATCTTACACGTCATATGCTTCTTAAAGGAAATGCATTGTGTCCTCTCAAAGACTATTGTGTCTAAATATTCTTTAAACTGTGTCCCAAAACTAAGCACAAAGCTGAAGTGTGTCCTATGAGTTGCCATCCCAGGTCACACAGTTTTTCCATTTCCAACGAAAGTAAATGACTTGGTTTTTCTTTCCAAAGAGAATTATTTAATACATTATTTTCTCACTTTCTCACTTTTTAAAGAAAGAGAAATAAATGACTTGAACAGCCAAAAAGCTGGAGCGTCTTAACAGGCCCCAGTTAAGAATTGTAAAAACTGTAAGCATTTAAAAGAAAGAAACCGTATGAGCCACTTTGTCAGACATCCAAGATGAAACAGAAAGAGAAGGAAGCAGAGGAACCATTCAGTTGGTTAAGTGGCATCACTTTGCATCATTTAAAGCAAGAAACGGGTTTACGGGAACTCATCATCAACTCATTAAGCTTGGAAAACCTTCAGGAACTCAAAGAACTCAAAGACTGTTGTGCAGGACAGTGGGACAGAAATGCTAAACGTATACCCCCAAGACCATCACTCTCTAATAGAACACAGAATAACATAGTCAACATATAGGCGAGTAACACATTTATAGAAAATGCTCAGATACTCTCGATCGTACAGTATAACTATAGAATTCAATAAACAATTCAAGATATTTGTGTAAGACTGGCCAAGAGTTGGAAACTGGCTGGCTCCGTAGCTCACTGGGTTCGTGATGGATTGGAAATATGGCGTTGTGGGTTTAAATTCAAAATAGTTTTTTCAACATAAACGTTCTTTGGTGCACCTGGTAGTTAGAGAGTGGCCCCTGTAATTGGAACTTCATGGGTTCAGCTCCAAGGACTGCCAGTGGCACCACTGAATTAGATTTGACCAAAGGAATGTCCCCACACACTGCTCTCTAGGGGCTGTGTCACTTTCTACCCACTGCTTCACTTGGTGAATCGATTAAATGCAGAGAAAAAATTTCACACTGTGAGCTGTTCTGTGGTGTGCTCATGCCTGACTATATGGGGCCAGAAGACAATGCACTTACATTAAAAGTACAAGAAAGTACAATTAAAGATCTCCAAAAAGGTCCTTTATTGCACAGCCGAGGTTAGCCTTGTTCAAAACTGTATCTTCTCACTCAAATCTTCTGATGGCTAATGACACCTGATTGGCCTGTTGGGAAACAGCCTTGAGAAATGTGTCTCCCGTGCCAAAATATGGAAAGATTTGCAGCAGATGAAGAATGACATTTTTTAATATTGTGACACTGAACACACAAAGAAGACTTAAAATATACATGTATATATTGTACCAAATAAGCTTCTTTGACAAGCAATAAAGTTTGATAAAGTTTCTTTAGGAAACAATTAACAACATGTTTTCTATCAGGGAGAAGAACCATCTAACCAAGCAAAGAGCCATTAATTTGTTGAAGCAGTTTTTGAGTGTTCACAGTTCTAGTTTAAAAGTATTTTTAGAGTGTGGTTCCATTTAAAGGGTTATGGGAAATGAGAACATCGAAATAGGAAAAATCTTTGCTCATTACACAAAATGTACTTTGCCACATGTTCTCAAAAATGTAACTGTCATGTGGTCTTATTAATATTTTACTATTTATACAGCCCCCAGTGTCTTAAGCAAATTTTGAATCTTCATTCCTGATTTCTGACTTCACTGAAAAGCATTTCCCGTGTTTGTAGCCATTGTGACTTCGAAAACAGATTATACATTAAAAAAACAATCTTTAGAACAAGTGTGCAAACTATGGGAGATGTGCTAAACGTACACAAAATAAAACCAAGAGTATTCTGCCCTAGGCTCCGTCTAGTAGATGGTTTGAGGGACAAAGCAAACCACATCAAGCCACAAATGTAAGCACCTACAGTTTTAAGAGTAAATAAATGAGTTCTGTAGTCAAATTAGACAACACCAGACCAATTGACAAAGATAAGCAGAGGTGGGCTTGGTGTAAAAGGAGTCAAAGTCATTCCAAAACTAATCACACCACGATTGTAAAGTATGGCGGTGGAACTACAATGCTGCAAGGACATTTTTCTTCCCAAACAAGTTGGCAAGAATATATGCCACCACGGCTTTAGATATCATTTGCATTTAGACCATAATTTGGCACATGATTTGACTTCCCATCAGGGCAGTGATTCAAAGCAAATTCAACAAAAAAATGATTCACAGACTCGAGCTTTTGAAGTGGCCAAAGTAGTGGCAGTTCAAAAAAAGGAAGGAAAAGAGAAAGGAGAGAAGTATCAGACAAAGAGGACACATATATAGCATGTAAATTTTTTTTCAGTTAATTAAATTAGATGAATTAAATTAGTTAAACATTTGTAACGATACCTATTATTTACATATTTCTATTTATTTTTGCATATGTATCAAGCATTTTTGAAGATCTATTGCCAGTTGTCTTCTAACAAAGCCTTGTGGTGAATAAGATAGCGTGACAACAGTGTGTTGTGACTGAACTTCTGTTTTTTTAATTGTTTTTTTTTTTTTTTTACCTCACTTCACCATTTAAGCCTACAATTAACTTGTTTGTTTTCCTGACAAAATAGCAAAAAATACCATGTCCTTTCAGACTTTAATGCTTTAGGCTATTTTGTAAATGAATGTATACCTGACCACATAATAGCTTAATTCAGGATAAGAAGTAGGGCAGAGTGGAGCACGACTTCCAACATGCTTTCAATGATTACCTATTATCTTAATACCATTGTCTGCCATCTTTGACAGCTATCAGACAAACCTTTTTGACATTCCCTCAGAAGGGAAGAAAGTAACTTCATAAGTGTTTTTGATAGCTAACTCAAGCATCTAAAGGGAGGAAATTTGCATTTGCGATTTGCCGACATCCATGGGCTCCAGACTTCAGGATTTTCTCAAGGATTTTTCATCCAGTGCAGTACGTATATGTATTTTATTTTAAACAGTACATATATTTTTATATTTTATTACTTTGTCCAGTTACTTTTGACTGTCTGAAAATAGAGGGACTGTGAAAAATGTCTGTAACTTCTGAAAGCTTAATGTAATACATTAATTAAAACCCTTTAAATTAAAGCTAAAAGTGTATGCTTTCATCACATCTTACTTTTAAATCCAACACGTTGGTATACAGGGAGAAAATTATACAAATTGCATCAATGTCAAATTACAACAACTGAATAATATTTTAAAATGTACTCTCCCTCATACTCCAGGTCAAACAGAGAATGAAGGGTTCTCCTTTGAGTCTTGGTTCATCCCAAGGTTTCTTCCACCAGCTTTAGGCTTGTTACTGTTGCTTTTGGCTTCACTAGGTTCTTGGACCTGGATTCTGTAAAGTTGCTTTGTGACAACATGAGTTGTAAAAAGTGTTAGATAAATAAAATTGTATTGAATTGTATTGAATTAAGAAGCATAGGCAGAGGTAGAGGGAGAAGAGTGAATAGATACCAGAGTGTCTAATCAAATGAAGGACCACATCATTAACTGTGGTCTAAACTTGGCTGAAGCTGGTCGGCTGTTTTGACACTGGCTTGTTTTGACGTGTAAAGAAGGTTTTGATAGATTTCGTGGTTTTTGCGCAGATGAATCTTTATCTGTTTAAAGAATGGTGAAAATGACATTCCTGATCTGAGAACCGTATCAAAGCAACCAAGAACAACGAGTCTTGCTCAAATATTTATACAATTTATACAAAAAACAAAATTAGTGTTAGGCTGTGGCCCTCTCTCTAGCTTGTTATTGTAGATACTGTTGAATAAGCTCATGCTTGTTCATATCAGAATTGTTAAATATTACTATTTGAACAAGCATGCGCTTATTCATACAGTATCATTTCACAATTCTGATTATTCCTGAAATATCAGTAGCTAACAAAGTTTCCTCATCTGACATAAAAACAGGATCAACGAAATGCTAAGGTTTTGTGCAGTATATTACGGGGTGTTACATCTTATAGCTACATAACATGTCTAGAGAGAATATTGTCGCTATCTGAACAAAACCTCCTCTCCAGCAGGGATGAATGGTAACAGTTTTCATAGCAAAATTCCTGACAGTTAGTATCACTGTTTCAGATATTATTCATTACTAAATCCATGGTTGATTACTTCAGTTCTGACATTAAACTGACATTATGTGCTGTCCAAAAACGACCAATATTATCAACACCCTCCCAAATGTAGCGCAGATGTGCCGATGCTGCATACGATATGGGTTTGTTCTTGGTTAATGAAAATAGATTTTAATACCTTGTGAATGTAAGATGTTTTTACAGGCAATTGGAGGTACAAGGAAAAGAGTGCAGTATTGATATATATTGAGGAACTTTATCTACAGGAGCTAGGCCATGTGTATAGTAAAATCTGAGAACATGAGAACCCACAGGCTGAAAGTACTAGCAGTAGCCTTGCCATTAGATTTCAGTTTCAGTTCTAGAAACTAGAAATACTGGCAGCTTTTCTATGTCAGGGTTCTTTACTGAAACAGTAAGTGTAAAACTGCAACATATAAGATCAAATATATATTAATGTCTTTAACAAGCTGCAAAAAATGTGCCCCACCTCCAGCTTAGGGCTAACATAACAACCCAAAAACACTGGTAGCATATATCTGCATCATTTTAGGTACATATTTTTCTATTTTCTTGATCAAGGTTTGATATTTATGGACCAAACTGAAGGTCACAGTCAGTCACAGTTTGCCATTTTATAAATTCCCATTTATCTTTGCATGCTCATATTGACTTTGTTGGGTCGGTCTTTACAAGTCAGAATAGAAATTATGGTATGAAAGGAGATGTGTAGAATAAAAGGCAAAAATAACTGCTTTTTGAATTGGCATTTACATGTAAAAAAATTACAGTTTGGTAAATATTATTACCTTCTCAAATCTTTCAAAGAAAAATGATCACATGCATTAACAGATGGCTGTCGTATAGTTGCCGCAGTCAAGAAAAGGCTGATAACATCTCTCACCCTGAAACCCCCCACTGCCCCCCTCATTCTTATTCCCCGACAACCCAGAATACTGTTAGTGACAGACACTTGAGCCAGGAGCCCCTGTTGGAGAGAACATAATTAAAGGCAAACTCCACAAAGAGATATGAGTGGTAACCCAAAGCTGAAATATGTATCTGAAGCATATTTAATAAATTATGCATCCCTTATTTACTAATGGGCTATCGACTGCAGGGACGTTGAGCCTGATAGGATGTCAGAGTTGCGGAGAGAAGGATGAAGGGGTGGAAGGATGGAGGGAGAGACAGCGCTTAAAAGGGTCTCACTTCTCCCTGGGGAGGAGAAAATAATCTTTTTGTGTTTTTTTTCCATGCTTTCTCTCAAAGTGCTGTTTCTCTGCATTCATGACTCTCAGATAGCAACCAAAGTGAAGAGCAAAGCCAGGGTGGCAAAATATCTTTTATATATTTTACCTTTTTTTTAAATATATTATATACCTTTCATTTCTATCATTTCACATTTAATCCAACACTCTAACAAATGGTTACTTAAAGCTATGTTTACCAAATTATTTGTCAGTGGAGCTTTTAACAGCAACGTTGTCAACATTTTCAAAATATGTCCTGACCTTCTGCATTCATATATAGAAGTCTTTTGACTTCTATTTGTTTAAATTGTGCTGTTGTAATGGTGGGTCCAAACAAAGGTCAGAATATTTCAAAGTTTATATACAGATATAAATTGTCCCCCATCAGAATTAAGGTCAAAAAAGAGGCCGATTCAAAAACTGGACTTTGTGGCAGCAAAGCATCTCTTGTGACACTGCTACCCCCCCTGCAGGTTTCTTAGAGAAACTTCATACACTTTAATAGAATATGACACACAAAACTGCGAGCAGTTACAAGAAAAATCGTGGTCAAATAATATTGAAAATTGCTTGATGTTTACAGTATAACTCAATGGTACACACGATAGTCTCTGGTTTTTTAAAGTAGATTGAATAAAAGTATATTTAGCAATCCTTTTTCTTTCTCCAACCCAGACTTTGAGACGCAGCAGGCTGTCAGACCACTGCCGACCAGAGGCCGAGGAGATGCTGAATATGCCTGCCTGGTCTTCTTATCTGGGACAGGCTATTCAGCTGCTTGGCACCGCTGCTGAGAAATCAATAGTATCCAGGCCTGGAGTCAGGACCGGATCGACACCAAGCACCTCCAGGAACTGGATAGCATTTTATAATACCCAAGGTCTTCAGAAACATTCTGAAAACAGGAAAGTGGAATTCACTTCACCCACCCACCTCCTCACAACAACAATAAAAAATAAATAAAAAAATT
>JBBPCY010000082.1:17438639-17450313 GCA_037974405.1 Brachyalestes nurse | reverse complement strand
AAACTAAATAATCTTACAAATCTGCTCTTATATAGTATATTATTCTCAAAACAAGATCAAGAAGACTTTTTAGACTACAAATAAGATTCCAAGTCTTGGTTAGATCAGGAGTTTTTGCAGTGTAGTCTAGTCCACATGATGTCTTAAAGCTCAGAGTGGGCATCAGGGAAGAGAGCCAGCTCAATTGTCTGATTAATGTATAGCAGGAATGAGCCATTACATAGAAATGATTAAGTCTACATCAGGACTGGCAGTGGCAACGACTAAGTGTCAAACAATTCTCTTCACTCCCAAGGTTTTGGTTGTTTGTTTAAGGGAAGAAATGATGACATTTCAGTTAAACATGACGTTTATTAAATTTTTGATATTTTGATATTTGAGCTTAAAGAGGAAAGACTCCAAAACAGCCATTTTATTAAGAGTTTTTAAGTATGTGGTCAGAGGATTAAACCAGCAAAGAAATTAGCAATAATCATAAACAGATGATACAATTTCATGGCCAGCTAAAAGCAAAGGCAGTTTGAAAAGAGCCTAACAATTTAAAACCCATTAAAATTAATAGTCAGCTGCAAACTGAAAACAAAAAGTACAAAAGGACAACACTAATCAACATCGTTTTCCTTCGTGGTGCAGGGAAAGAACAATCTTGAGGAGTGATTACTGACACCGTTCTTTGAATCTTTTCTCACATTATTTGTTCATTTTGTCCATTATAACTCCATGTTTGTGTACCATATTTTGCACCATTACATTTTCTTGTCATAAGATTGTCTCTTTCAAGCCACTGCTATGGCGGAAGGTTTGAAAGTAGCCAATCCAAGAACACTATTTATTTCTCCTTGCTGCTGATTGGCTGCTGCCCTTTGATGCAGATGCAGTCCAGAATTGCCCCCTGAAGCGTCTCGAGTGTTCTCGTGTTTTTCGTTCTGTTCTTCTTAAAGCCCTGCATTTTTATTACTTTATTATTTTTATTACCCTTCTTATACCAAAGTAAACAACATCGCATACCAAAGAAAATGCACGTGCATGAATTACAGCACAGTCTAAACAGGGGTAACATCCGTATTTACACTGTAGCACTGCAGGAGTTCAGTACGAATACAGGTTTACTTTTGCATTTTCTTTAAGGGTAATGTATTAAGCTGAGTTTAAAATGAAATGTCAATTAATGTATTAATGTTTAGTGTTTACAAACAATGTTTTAAAAAGTTTTTAAAGTGTTTTGCAAAATACAAATATTTGACATGCAAATAAGCCAACCATTTTCTAATAAGGTTTTATTCAGGAAAAAAGTCAATTCAATTCAATTCAATTTGACTTATACCATGATTTACATTTTTGTGCATTCCTTCCACTACTACTAGCTACATAATTAGTTTGAGTCTGAAATCAATATTTAAGAGCAGGAAATGCTGGTAAATGTATTGTTATGGTGTACATTAAAACCTGATACTATTTAGACAATGTTAATGTAAAGGAAAGGTAGAAATGCAATTAGTAATTTTTCCAAGAGGAATGTATTCACCTCCCAACAGAATTCCCACACTTTTAAAAATACAGAAAGCTGTAAGTGTAACCTTCAGATAAAAATGTAAATAAACACAAGCTTTTTAAAGCAAAGCTGATGTTTAACAGACTGCACTTTTTCATACTTTTCACTGATTATCCTTTGGGAAGAGAACTTCACAATATTGCAGCTCTTTACTCTAAGACAGTCTATGTTTATTTCGTTCCATTCCATAGCTTTCTACTCAGCATAGGATGCTACCCGGCCAGCTAATTGAGAGCCTCCTGAGACCATGATCGGTATTAGAAATGGGTGGCCTGGGACTGTTACGGCGGGAATGGGGCGTGAAGGAGAGAGCAGGGGATCCCGTGGGGATGATGGTGAAGAGCGGAGGCCAGGAATGCCGTGACAGGTAAACAACAACACTCCCACCCTCATTGCCTCCTCTCTTGGGCCGACCCTGTCCAGGAACTAGTGGGGTGAGACCAAGGAACGGTCGAGGGAGGAGATGTAGGTGCAGCACGGAGAACTAAATGATGAGTACACAGCAGGAGGCAATTTTCTACATTGCAATTACACTCTTTTCTTGAAAGTTTTCCAGATAAAAGTTTGGAAGTGGCCCTTTTGCTTACACAAATTTCAATATGTGACACAAATTTGGTCAATCTGTTCAAGTTTCATTTACAGCTTAAAAATAATGGATAATAATGGAAAAATAATGGCCTGTTTACACTCTAAAGTGGTTTTGACTTGTAGGTAGTCATCTAGCATGAAAAAAATTTAATTGTTATTAAACCTTTCCAGCATGTGTAGAGCTCTTTAAATGTTAAAAAGGTTCTTCGTGTATCTCATTCAGGGAAATGAAAGTGATTCTTCTAAGGCTTCGTCCCACAGGACGAAAAGTGTAGGACGCAGGAAGACATTCAAGAAGTTCGCTGATGTTGTGTCTGTTTCAGATGTAAAGTAGTTTGATCAGCCTTTAGGATTAGTCCCTGATCCTTTACCCCCAGTAACAGAGATTCCCTGTTGAATTTGTGCTTCACAACAGGATGAATCCTTGTTACTGACAGCAGAAGGTCAGATATTTTTTCGGATATCGCCATCGTCCTTTGAAGATCCATGACCTTAACAAGAAAAAAGTGTAAGTAAAGTAATGAAAAACATCACTGCTACGCAACTCTGCTTATAATGAAAGAACTGAATTGATATGCAAAATTGTTAGTTTCTGTAATATCCTCTGTAATATCATATCTAATAAGATCAGGTAAATCTCATTTACTTTATTTATTGTGGTTTACACTGTTATTTCCCAAGGCTAAGCTCAGCCTACAGTATAATGACACGACTGTTCTGCCCTTAGTCCCTCGTGGCACATTCCTCGCTATTTAACAAAGCAGCTCTGAACTATTGAAGTGAAATGTCTGTCACAGTACTGCATGATCATTTGACCTTAGCTCTTGTTGTTTTTTCCCCCCTCCCCTCGTGTTTTTGTGTTGAGGGAAGGAAACTTAAATCAGCAATTAACATGAATAATTAACTGCTCGCTGGGATTAATTATTAATGTGTGGGACGAGTAATTGCTCCCACTTAAGAGAGAGATTACACCTCAGAGAGAGCGTGGCTGAGTGGAGCAGAAGAGGCAGCGAAGAGTGCAATTTAGGAATAGTGTATGCTTGCTTTTTTTTTTTTTTTTACTTTTTTTTTGCCAGTTTTAATTAATTGATTTTTTTCTGTTTATTTAGTCTTTTGGCTCTTTTCGGTTGTGAGCATATTTCACATTTAAATGCAGTATTTATCAACAGGGCTAATATCAGCCTGCCGTATCGCAGTATGTTTGGACTTTATCACATTCTTCTTTTCTTTCCTCTGCCACGTGGCCTTGATACCCCTTTCTGCGCATTCTCATACAGTCTGTATTATGTTACAAAGCCCTAGGCTTGTTAATTGCTACCTAATTACAGTTGTTCTCTCGATCTGTTAATTTCACAGGATTGCTACAAAGCTTTTAGGCTGTCTGCTCAGGATGCTGGCTCTATTGGATTTGGCTCATGTGCCATGTCTATTGCTTTGAGTCTTTCTCCGATGTTCTATGTGAGACGGACTGGTAGTCTTCCCGTAGTGCTGTAATGCAGTGTGTTCGTCTGGCTGTGCTGCAGTTTAGTCTGTCTAATTTGTCTCAGGTGTCCAGTGGAAGAGTACATCAATGGCTTAAACATGTAGCTTCTCCCAAGTAAAACAAACTTTTTTGACCATGCTGTTTGAACTGTAACTGAAAATACGGAATCCCAAATCTGCATTAATTTAAACAAAGGTTCAAATTAGGTGACAACAGATACGCATAAAAGATCATTCGAATTTCAATTGATTTGTTTTACACTCTTAAAAAAAAAGGCGACAAAGGTTCTTTGGAGTGATGCCACAGAAGAACCTAAAGCAGTGATTTTGTATTGTTATAAATGAGATATGTGGTTCTATACTAATTAAAGGGATTTCTTAGAACTGTACATCTGACCGACAGCTAGGTAGGAACCTTTATTTGAAAGAGTTTAGATAGTATCAGTATGCATGTAACAACATCCTGACTCATGTAAGTGCTAAGGACTTACCTCCAATGCATGTGTAAGCCCCTGATCCCTGTTCTTTCTCCCTGCCCTGCTCCCATCCAAATGGAACAAAGGGAGATCTGTGTCATCTTATTCTTTGTACTGGCATTGTGAGTCAACCTCTGGACTGCAGTACTCTGAACACTAGTTATCTTTATGACAGCTTCTACGGGCCAAGAAGACCACCAGTAGAATCTGACCATGTTAATCATTAATGCCATTACTCAATCATTTTGCACCTCTTCCATGATAGTGGAAATTAAGTCAGCATGAATCTTTGTACTTTGTAAATTTCCTAGTAAGATAGGGCAAGATTTGTTCAGATTTCTTGACACTTTCCATTTCGGCGTACAAGGCGTGACAGATGTAGCCTGCAATATATGCAGATGTACCCTTTATGGCCACTAGGAGATTTGCAAATACTAATTGAAAATGATGCATGTTACAAATAAAATAAATAGTTTGGTGAAAAATCATATTTACAGATTTTTTCTAGCCAAGATGCCGTTGATTTGTTTTTTTAAACTTGCTTTTTAAGAAGTAGTTATGGGTTGTGTGGCTCTCAGACCTCTCAGATGGCTGTTCAAATAATCAAACAAATCACTGAGGTTCGAATATCATGTTATGAACAAACAGTTCTCTGGCAACCTGAGGATCTTATCACACTTTTGCAACTTATTGCCATATCTTACACTGAGTATGTGAAAACCTTTGATCTTGTGTCTCCTATCTTTACTTTTTTCTAAGGGTAGGACTGTATGGAGATAAGTAATCTGCGATATGGGACATTATAGAACAAACAATAAGATTGTTGTGGGTTTTTGGTTGTGCCTTTTTTAGAATCAGCATTTGCAGTGATACAGGGTTCATAATTGTTGATCAATTACTACTCCTTGCATTGCCTTTTTATAAAGTGGAAATAAACATTTTATTCTTTAAAACATTAGCTGTACAGGTTTTAATTAACTCTCCGAGGTACACAACTCTCCCAATTGCAATTTATTTGTTGTACAATAGCATTATTTTCCTCTAAGCCCTGGGAGATTTTAGCTAAGTGTTGCTCAGTTATCCAGCACCAGTACTATCAGGCGGATAAGCGCCGTCCAGCTTGGGTCTCTCTGCTGCCATAACAAGGCAATTAGAGGGAGCTGGCAGGCAGACACCTCCCTCAGAGCTGGAGGTTCCCAAGACAGGCCCTGCCAATGCCAATCCCTAATAGGATCCCAAGCACAGGCCCGCCGAGATGCAATTGGATTTGAAGCCAATCAATCATCCCAGCTATTGACCTCTGATTGGATTTGGAAGGCATGTCAGGGCTGCTTTGATTTTAGCTCCGGCCCAATGAAGCTGGATGTAAAGGTTTATTGTTTCAGACGGGCGGAGGCCCTTGCGCTGGCTTTGACACGCCGCCAGGAAAGATGGATGCGTACAGTGACTGCTGTATCCATCCATCAGCATTAGAGTCAGTCATCTCATCTTTCACAAGAATGGCTGGGATAGCTCATAACGTCATCCTTCACTGCTTTTGGGGTCAGGATCGTTCATGTACGTTGTTGGGGTACTTTTTCGCTAAGCGCTCTGAAAAGTTTTGAGTGTTAGCATGTCACAAGTTTGTGCATTCATGCAGCTGGCCTGTCCATGCTCAGCTCAAAATTGTCCTTGATTTTCCTAGCAATATTTGAAAGCTTTATAGAATGCTGGTCAAAATATAATTTAACCTTGGAGATTTAACATTTAGGATAGCGTTTCTGTTTGAAAAATAGCTATGCTGTTCATTATTAATATTTTTCCTTTATTTTATTTTGGCCACTCTACCTGTGGTCGGCGGTCCCACCTGAACCCTATGAACCCTCAGAACACCCCCCACGATTTGAGTTACACAGATTGAAATATTCTACATGAACACCCATTAGAAATACAAAATGTTTTGGTTTTCTTCTGTGAAGTTACTATCTTGGAGATACTTTTGGACAGTGACACCAAAATCAACTATCCCAGCACATCTGTCAAAGTAATTCTGCCCAATGCAATCCAAATCTAAGAGGACCTTCTGTTGAGCCTGCAATCTTATAAAGCTCATTTGACCATGCAACAGTTGGTATGAAAGAATGCAGGTGTGGGCGGAGCCAGGGATGAGTCGAAGACTAAGAAGAATAATTCTACGTAGGATATATGTCTGAGATCAACACACTCTTTCTGTAATAGAAGAGGGGGTTGGGGGATGTAATACACTAGGGACCTCTACATTCTGTACCCCATCTTTTAAATGACAAGTGTGTGATTATTTTCCCATTTACAGTCCTTTGAAGAATAACAGTGCGTTCCCACAAACATTCCACTGATAAATGATGAATACAGAGACAAGTGTAGGAAAGATGACATGTATTGCTCCAGACTCTATGTTGCCATTACATTTAAAGGCTGATCAATACACTATATAAAGGATCTAGGAGGGAGTTTAGAATCAGAATAACAGAAAAATGTGAAACTAAGAAGAAAAACGACTTCTGCGGAACCTTAACTACTCACTGCTGAAGACCAGGGGACAAGGTCTTCCTGTGCATTTTAATGGACAGTGGACTGACGTGCCTCACCACTGAGATAATGTTGTACAGTAACTGCCATCATGTAGTTACATGTATGACACTCTCTTACTATTCTTTTTCTGTTATTTTGTGCTCTCTCTTTCTGACTCTCTCTCTCTCTCTCTCTCTCTTTCTTTCTCTCTCCTCCCTGCTTTTTCCACACATTGTTTCTTTCCTTCCTTCTTTTCTTTCTTTCTTTCTTTCTCCCTCTCTTTATTGTTTCTCTCTCGCACTGTCTTCTTTTTCTCATTTTCACCTTCTCCTCCTTCTCGCTTTCCCTGTGAATTTTTTCTCTTTTTTTCTTCCATAAAGGACATTTTCTACAATACCCTTTTCCCCCTTAATTCTTGTACCCACACTCACCTGGCCTATTGCCTTACAGGATGCAATTGAATTGCAGCCTCCCCTGCATTTCGGGGCCATCAAGCTTGCAGCTGTGCATTATCCCATTACTGCCAAACAGTTTTGACACCCACTGACTAACCGATCCCATAGATAATATCATAAAGAGGTAGCTCGATACAAATCACGTCAGGATAACTCATTTAACCCTGCCATACATATTTCTTATGTGTAACTCGAAACGCTGGAAAAATGAAATCAATAGAAATGTTTCTTGTTAATGAAGATGTACCGGGCTGCCGTTCTTGCGGCCTGTGTGGCTTTCAGAGCTCACGGCTCGGTCTTAATAAATCTCTGGCTGCGGTCAGATGGGTGGTCAACACAGTAGATGGGCCTGACAAACCTTGCTCAGCTCCCTGTTTCTCTCTGAATGTAGTATGATTTAGTGTTGCGTATTGTGTGCTTGAGTGTGTGTGTGTGTATGTGTGTGTGTGTGTGTGTGTGTATGTGTGTGTGTGTGTGTCCTATCATTTTGTGTGTGCCTCATCTTTGAGTTATTCAGTTATTCAAAGACTGAGAATGCTCACAAAAGCAGCAGATAGAATGAAGCTCGGAGAGGCAGAAGTAAATGATAATGTGTTCGTTAATAACGTTGCTTTGACGTTTATTACTGAGGGCCTTTGTAAGCTCTGCTCAGTGACCATTGCGAACTGGGAGAAGTTGTGAACTGGGAGATTTTAGGATATTGTTGTGTGCTGTTCCAGTGTTTCATTCAGTGGTTTGCTCATTAAAGTTCCCTTTTTACACTGCTTTCATGCTCGAATTTTTTTTTCCATTCTGTTTGTTACTACTTTCCAAGTGATGTCTCACTGGCCCATTTTTATGTCAGATTTCTGGAGAAAATTATAGTTTCTTTGAATCTGTTGTTTTCTTATAATGGTAACACTGAGCTCAGTAAGTCACCTAAATATTTTTATTTTATCAAATAGTATCTTTAAACTTTAACATTGATTTTATCAGGAAATCTACATTCATTTGCCAATGTAACTATGCTAGTTAAATATACTTTCAGATGTAACTTTCAGGTTTAAATGGCCACTTCCAGGGGTGAAAATCATACCTAATATAGGGAAAATACTTCTTAGCAAACCAGAAAAGCTGCTGAGCTAGCTAGTTGTTGAGCTAATTGTTTTGTATAATAGCTTACTATTTGAATTCCAAGACTGTTGGTAACCTGCTTCACAAGACACAGTTACTCAGATGGTAAGGGTGAGAATATCAGAGTCAGAGCTAATAAGAAGCAGGGCAGGGGAGGTGTTCAAAGAATGTGGGTGGGAAATAAAGGACCTCCACAGAGTAGGTAAACAAGTTTTTCTAAACTCCTCCCTTTGTTGGTCACCCACCGACCTCCTTCACAATTTCCCCAAAACTATTTCTCCTTGAATCTGCTCGTAAGTGACCTAGTTTTTTTTGTTTACACAGACTGAAGTCAATATTAGTATAATAAGTAAAAAAGTAAACAAGCAAAACATTGGTGTCTAATAATAACCATGTCTTCAAATGTAATTCAAGCACAGCTGCTTCCCTTTACATTGTGTGAAATTTTTGTGATGACTGAACCAATAGAAATGCTCCAAAATTATATGGAGTAATAATTTTTTTTACACATTTTTACATTTTAGAAACACTATTTGGTTTGTTTGTTTTTCAAAGAAAAGCATGTTTGCACCTCCATAGTAACGTGGAGGCACTGGGGCTCCACTTGCTCCTGTTTAGGAATTTGTACCTATGGGTGTATTGACATTTGTAATGTATATAAATATATATTGACATAAGCTTCATGTAGCTCACGATTTGAATTCTTAACATGCAACATATAAATACAGATGAGTTGTTAGGAGGGTTGAAGGAAAACATTTTTCTTCAAGTTATATCTGTAGTGATCAGACACTACATTCTTGTGATTGTACTTTGTGAACAGTAAGCCTTCCAGTGGTCACTCGCTTTCAGCCCACCTTCTAATGGCGTAGAAATCATTGTAATCAATGACCAAATGTATGCTCAAGGCAGCCATTATCAAGGTTATGCCTAAACCTATGAATTTTGTTCCCAACATTTCATTAACCTTGACTAATCAAGATTGATGAGTCAATATGTCCCTGGCAATGTACATTTTCCACCCAGTTCTAATGAGGCTTAAGTGACTGTAACATGAATTACATAGAAGGCACCAATTTGATACCAGCAGAAAAACTGGATCGGATATAGGAAGGAATAAAAGAATTAATCCAATCGAGTCCTGTAATAAATCTAACTTGGAATGGCTAGCTGGGTATATCTTCCTGTGAGGTGGTAGAGAGTTTGAGTATCTTAGGTGTATCTACTTCAGACATTATCTTATTTGTGTTTCATCAAAAATAAATAAAGCTTAGTAATTTAAAAAGTATAAGTCTAATAATTTTCAAGTGTTTTCAGCATCCTTACTAAAGCGGTATTGTGCCATTTTTATATTACATTAAGTGTTTTTGATAATGTCTTAAATAACTATAATTAAAGTGGTTTTGATTTTTGCTTTGAAATAAAAAAAATATATATTGTAAATACAATATATTTGTTGTGTATTTAAAGTTAACTTATTTAGTTTTGCATTGGAGCTGTGGGGCTAATTTATCTAATGTACTTAATGCATGAAAAACTTACCTAAAAAAGAGTAAAAAATATAAGCTGTTTTCATATACTTTAAAACTCTTATTTGAGGCAAGTGAGTGATACTCAGTGCTAATGGGAGGCTATGAGATTTCATTATTTGTTACATACCTGCTGCCATATAGCTGCAAAACTAAAGGAACTTCAGAGACGGAACACATACCTGTGTTGGATTTCACATAGACATGTCCCCACAGTGAGCGGAGATCACACCCCAACCTGAGAAATACTGACTAGTACAAGATAAGGACATTATCTGTAAAGAGGGGCCTGCAGATAGTGTGTGCGTACACACACAATAGTGATAAAGTGAGAGTGGTCACCCCCTCCTTCCTCTGCTCTGACATACATCACTGCCTCCAGTTTGCGTGGCAGTGCACATTGATCGGCCGTCACACTGATCACATTACAGCCAGAGCAGATTAGATTTGCATTTTTAATTTTTCAATGAAAAAAATGGATGATATGAGAGAAGAGTTTTTGTTGGTGATATAAATGCAAAAGTAGATAAATATTTAGAGATAGATGGTTGAAGAAGTAACGTAGCCATAGTATCAGTAGAGGTCAGGGCAGTAAATAGGGGACAAAGTACAAGACCTCAACCTGACCTTAAGAAGCACAAAAGAATAACAAGTGGACTTTTCATCTTGAAAACAGTTTAAACAGTCTTAACTGAACAGTGTAAGAAACTGAAGTTTTACTTCAAGAATCGTAGGCTGAATTTCAGAAGCTGGGCAAGGAACATCTAGTCATTTTTTGATCGTTGTTGATAATGACCATGGAAGCAATAAGTTGATTTTTTTCTTTCCTATTTTATGTTGCCTAAATGTGAAGTTTCTTTTCAATAATGTAACATGAAACAAATGTAGAATAAATATATTAAGCTGTATGCCTAGTGGAATTTATTTGTTAATATGTGATCATATTAAATATATTTCAAAAACTGCCACTCTAGAGTGTCTTTTGGCTGAAAATACAAGAATTGTAAAGGTGGTTCATGCTTTGGGTTATTATTACAAAAATCATACACAATTTGCATATTTTAAGCAAATACAAATTAAAAGATGAAGCGGAACATAATTTATTAGCTTATTATTAGATTAGTTTAGTTGATCAGTTTTACCTTCAGCCAAAAAACAGAATTGTAAAACAGCCCACTGTGTCCAACTTTTCCCCAACACCACCAATTCAAACACACAAAAATAGACCATGTTGTGCTAAACTCACTTCAGAATCAATTAGAAACATTACAAATACATGCCACTAGTAACAAAAAACATGTACTCAAGGTGCCTATTTTTTTCTGAATTTTTAATCAGTCAAACTGATCTAAGTCACACTGCACATGCTCAGAGACGCAATGCAAAGTTAAAGTGTTCTTGAGTTATGAAGGCTATAATACAGCCGTGCAATCTGCCCAAACATGCAGTCTTTGTGTTGTAAGAGTTTTCTGACTTTTCCTCTTTTCGCACTGAAAACTGTTCAGGATTTTTTTCCTAACTGAAACCTTTACTTTACATCTGATTTTGTTATCAAGCAAACACTCAGAAGACAGTAGAATTGGACACATTGAGCAGTAGCTACAAAAAAGTTATCATTTGTGATTCAAACACAGGTTATTAGCCCATTTCAGTAAGAAGGTTCACTAACTCTCACAGCAGCTCTACAGTGTCGATCAAAGGTCTACACCTGTGTGTGTTTGTGCGTGTGTGTGTGTGTGTGTGTGTGTGTGCATGTGTGTATGTGTGTGTGTGTGTGTGTGTGGAGTTTAAGGAGCACTAATGGGAATATGGACTCATTAACTCCATTGATAAGAACCTCTTTTGTTCTCTTAGATGCCATAATGTTTGTCTTATCATACACTCAACAAAAATATAAACGCAACACCTTTGTTTCTGCTCCGATTTTTCATGAGATGGACTTAAAGATCT
>JBBPCY010000082.1:17365352-17398528 GCA_037974405.1 Brachyalestes nurse | reverse complement strand
TTTAATGAAGGACTGATCGAGTCAAACCAGGTTTCTGATGAAACTACAGTAATACTGAACTTCCACAAGAACTCACTTAAACACACATGTATTTATTCTTTTTAGTTTTATCTCGTATATTTAGTCGTATTAACATGGAAAAAGCACTCACTGCTCATCTAAGCAGGTTTTAAATCTTATTTTTGCAGGTGCCTAAGACTTTTACTCAGTACTGTATATAAGAACATTTGGCCACCCCTGGTTAAATTACTTTTGTTAATTTTCTAAGTGACATTAAATGCACATTCTCTACAGAGACACACTTTTATAAGCACAATTACTGTTTACTTGCTGACTGTTGGAAAAATCGAACATAAAATGTTTGTTAATTGGGCTTTTCTGTTAAATCATGTACATAAATTGAAATTCTGCACTAAAATTAGCAGAAAAATGCAGAAGTGTTCTCATTTCATCAACAACACAAGCTCCGAAGTCTTTAAACGCTTGTTTCTGTGGTTTTTTTTTTGTCTCTAAAGGGGACTTTGGGGATCGCTACTTTGGAACAGACGCCCCTTCGTCACTGAGTGATGAGGAGGATGTCGAAGTGCCCAGCTGCTGACCTCTGACCTCATTAACCAGCTCTCCTGAACGCCTCCTGTCACTCAACATGGATAGTTTCACTAATATATCCGGTTCACTTCTCAGCCAGCCATAACCTGACTATAATTTGAGCCCTTAAGGGATCGTATGGGTCCAAGCATTATTTTTAGTCAAAAACTATGGGCGTCTCTTACTCGGACAGTGTTTAGCAAACGTCCCATTACAGCAGACACTACAGCAATACTTGCACAGTCTTCCAGATCCATTATTTTAAAACAGCAGCACAAAATAATGCATTTTTGCAGCAGATTTTTTAAGATTTTAGCTAGGACTTTATGTCATGGCGACACATAATTGTGTTTTTATTCTATTTCTAGTAAAAACCACAAAAACCAGTTTGACTTTTCTGTTGTCGAACATCTCAGTCCTAGACTTCTTTTTCTTTCTTGGTCAAAGATACAAATACAGAAATCGGTTGTCTTGAACAGTGTATTTGGTGGTGTTTACATGCTTAACCTGTCAAATTGTCTCCCCTCAGGAGACAAAGGGCATTGATTTGGCCCCACAAGTGATTGATGGAGAGCTTCAGTGTGAAGCTACTTGCTTTAGGATCTTCACCACCAGGTGGCAGTATTTCACTCTCACTGTTTTAATGGTGGTTAAAGAAGCTGTAGAATAAACTCAGAAGGGGGGAGTCGTACTAAAGTGTGGTTGAGGATTGAGGAGTGGAGGACATAAAGAAGAACATGAGGATGTTATGTGCAGAACAGTTGGAGCCGTCCTTGAAGCCCACAGCGCTTTGCAGTCACATTCGGGCCTTGACCCACCTACGACTTACACGAGCACTAATAAAAGGATGAAGAACCTTGAATAGAACACACACAGACCTCACGTAACACAGCCATTAAGCTGCAAGGGCGACCAAAGTGTTTCTTCAGGAGGTAATGCAGTGAGGGGCTGAGTGAGAAGAAACAGGCTCTTGTTACATTTACAGTATTTATCAGACGCTTTTATCCAGAGTGACTTCCATTCCCTAACTACAGGGGGCAGTCTCTCTGGAGCGATCTGGGTTAAGGGTCTTGCTCAGGAACCCAGTGGTGGTGTGCTGAAGGTAGGATTCGAACCCATGACCTCTTGGTCCAGAGGCAGGTGTCCAACCCCCCTCTCCCCCTTTTTGAAGTTACTGAGACCTGGAGAGGAAAAAGGAGGGATGGAGTGAAAGAGAGCTGATAAAAAACAAAGCAGCAGGAAGCAGCGCCGACTCAGTAGGAAACCTGTCCTCATTGGCTCTGATCGCTTTTCCGAAAAATAAACACCTAACAGCAGCCAAGCTCTCTCAGGAACGCCGACTCGCCTGGAAGAGTCTGTCTGACGGCGCTCGCTGTTTTCACTTGGCAAATGAGTTGGAATTAGCAGGCGGACATGATCGCTCAGCAAGACGCCGGCGATTCTGGAGCTGAAACCAAGGCGGCGCAGCGATTCGGCCTCAGCACTGCACTCCAGCAGATCCTGCTTAAATTAACCTGATCAATTAATAATGATCAAGACTGACTTCCAGGACAGTTTTGGCTTTTAAACTGAAATTTGGTGAATTTTATGACATATGTTCATGCTGTTTCTAATTATTATGGCCCTATTTACCACTTAACTAACTGTAATGGTTATTTATAAGTTGGTTTTTGGGTGTACATATAAAAAAAATTTACATGTAAAAATGAAAACTTTAATCAATTAAAATTCAGTAATTCTTAATTGAACATTTAAGAATTATATTTTTAAATTTTTTGCACTTTTACAAATTGTATCTCTTATTGAAGTGAACTGGGAAAATCTTATTAATAAAATCTTTCTAATGAAACCTTCCATGCCTAAATCTAGAATTATTATTTTAGTCATGGAACTGGCTAGTCAACACATCACTCGCTCGCATTTAGCAGGTCTAAGTCTCCACAAGGGGGCACCATTAGCAATAAAATGTGATTTTTTTTTTCATAAGAGCAGTTCTGCACAACACTTCTGTAGTATTACTTTTTCTTGCTCAAATATGATCTCTGAAACAGTTCACCATAATTAAGGGCCAAGTGGTATAAACAGGATCATCTTTGTTAAAAACTGGTTAATTAGTAATGACTGATATTAGGTGTCAGTGGTATGAGAGGGTGGAAGAGAAGGATACTTCAGTTTTACACATTTAAACAAAAATGTTTTTTCACCTTTTTACCAGAAAACTATTAGTGTAGATACGTTCATGTAAGGGTCGATTTAAAAAAAAAAAAATCAGGATTGGAAGTACCGATATTTCGGTATCACCCCCCAACCCTAACTGGTACAGGTCAGTCTGGTCAGTCCCACTCATCTAAACATGATTTACCTTAAACATCAGGCAGATCTACAAATCGGGGACCAGGGGTTTGTTCTAATTATCACAAATTGTACTAGCTGGGATGAATGACATCTCACACCACCTGAAGACATTTTGGCCACATACCATACACTCTGGAACAGACGTGATTCACCGGTCATGCCATGTTTAAAATTGCTAAAACAATGAGATTACAGACTTCTGACATATTTCTAAATTAAAGAAATACATTTGTGAAACTTACAAATCTCCACTTACATATAGTCGACCAGCCGAGACGAGTTTGGAGTCCACATTTTGTTTCTTTGTTTCTTTAGAACCTAACATCGCAAACACAAAGTCAATAGTCAACCATAAACACATTCCAGCTCAGACAGCGTCCAGCTCTTCATTAAGTTGGATCAGACTAGTGGACGCGGTTTAGGACACAGTATGACTTACTGTGAGCTGTAAAAATGAACTGAACTGTAAAAATGAGCTGAATGCTGTGATACCTTTTTAACACAACAGGGTCTGTTTTCACAAACCGCCTCAGGAGCAGGAGCGCTGATCTTGAGTCAGTATCTCTGATGTCACAAATATGAAAGGATCTGATTTGCAATCAGTCCTTACAGCTCACAGTAAGTCATACTGTGTCCTAAACCGCGTCCACTAGTCTGATCACCTTAATGAAGAAGTTCAGTTCATTTTTACAGCTCACAGTAAGTCATACTGAGTCCTAGACCACATCCACTAGTCTGATCACCTTAATGAAGAAGTTCAGTTCATTTTTACAGCTCACAGTAAGTCATACGGAGTCCTAAACCACGTCCACTAGTCTGATCACCTTAATGAAGAAGTTCAGTTCATTTTTACAGCTCACAGTAAGTCATACTGAGTCCTAAACCATGTTGGATGTGGTTTGAGTGGATTGAGAGAAGTTTTGGGGACGTACTTATGGAAAAGGTTTTAGTGACCTGCAGTGCTAGCTCTCTAGTTCTAAACTAAAGAAAACTGAATTTAGTCTCCAAACATGTGGAGATGGACTATCTATGTTTGGAGAATGATTTAGTCCAAACTGACTCCCATTGAAGGTTCTGCTCAACTCCTCCATGGAGAACCCACAGTTACACCGTAGTCTGACACGTTCCAGACCTCCTGCGTGTTTCTCTGGTGAAGCTGAGCTAGATGAAGCAGTTCTGTGGTATTTTCTCCTCTGCAGCACATCCTGACTGAACACATCATGTTTTTAACACTGAATGTATAAAAATAAATGTAAATGTGTGTTCACGTTAGTGAAAAGAAACTTTATTTTTAGTATCCTACTAATGATGCACTATATATAAAATTTTATATTACTTGTGCGTTGAAAACCAAGCTGTAAAATGCATGATTATGATTATTGCTTGTTTGTTTTATTGCTTTAAGTTTGATTTACTTGAGCTCGGTTTGTCACGATGCTGCTCTCTTTAAATAAACGTTCTGATCTTACTAATAACTGATGTAAGCCAGACGGTTCGCCTGATGTAAGTCATAATACTAATGGCAGTTCACTTTCACTCTCTGAGAGCATTAATATTAATATTATAGTTTCCTTTAAAGTGAAATGTGGTTGTAAAATGGCCCTCGCTGTAGAGAGTCAGAGAGAAAGCGAGAAAGTCTTGTTTACTGGAACAGGGGTTCTGTGTGAGACTACAGGAAATTCACTATTACACACACACCCCACACACACACACACACACACACACACACACACACACACACGCACAAACACAGACTAATTTAACTGTGGGGCATTAACATGCACTCAGTTTTTGTTTGAATTTTCCCAGATGTCTGTTTAGGTGTTTAATATAATTTCTGTTAAACGCAGAACCGGTGAAGTGAATCAATGTTCCTGCAGAACCAAAAACAGAAAAAAACAAAAACCTCATCTTGAGTGTAATGATGTGAAATCTAATAATGTAGTGAAACATGTAAAAAGCTATTGAATGAATAATGTAAAGATTGTGAGAAAATGTTGTTAGATGCTGGAATAAAGATTTTTCTGCTACAATAAAGACGCATGCACCTTTAAAAACCGTGTGTGCGGTGGACTGTGTGCGGGTTGTGTGTGTGGAGTGGGAGTGAAGCGTCTCTCTGTTTGATCTGCTGTAGAATCTGCTCTGAACACGAGAGCTGTACCTGAGAGCAGAACTCTTCTCTCGCTCTCATCTAACCGGAAATCTCTCTCACTCACACACAAACCACGGGTCTTATACACACACACACACACACACACACACACACACACACACAGGCAGATGCTGATGTCTATACACTGAAGTCTGAACATATAAGAGCAGAAGCTTCTCCACGATGGTCTTGCTCTTATTTTTCGTTCTTCTCTGGACCTGCCCAGGATCTCCATCCAAAACCAAACCAAGTGAGCTTAATCTACTTAAATTTTATTCACTTTCTAATCAGTCCTTTTTTTAAAATTACTTTTCATTTTAAACTCATGGTGTTTAATGATTGTAGTTTTCACACGTTTACACAATTAGAAACAGAAATGTTTGTGTGTCACTTAAATATAAACTATGTTTTACTTCGCATGTGAAATACAGGAAACGCTTAGACATTATCTGAGGCGTGTGTGTGTGTGTGTGTGTGTGTGTGTGTGTGTGTGTGTGTGTGTGTGTATGTGTGTGTGTGTGGGGCGCAGCTGGTTTCCTTCACATTGATGCTGTAAATGTTATTTAACTGAAGTAAATTTAATGCAGTGTTCAGACAGTAATATTAGTTCATATTAGTTCTCATAGCTAGTAGGAGTTGGTATTAAATACTATTAGTATTCACCTTCATTAGTGTTATAATTACTATCATATAACAAGTATCAGACAGTATTACACAGTATCAAACTTGGAGCTAGTTCTTGGATTCAATGGTATCAGTAAGTTTCATATAGTATTAAAAAGGTTAGTAATAAAGTACATCAGTATAACGTGACAATAAACATTACTATTAGAATTAGAGATTAGCTGTAAGGTTAATTATAAGTAAGGATTTGTAAGGATTCCTTAATATTAATTAGCATTATATGGTATTAAATAGTATTTATGGTGAAAGTTATGGCTGGCTGGAATTATTCAAATACTCTCATTATTTGTTTGAGAGTCAATATTCAAAAGCTTTTTTTTAAGGCATGAAATTTGCTGTAAACTACAACATTCTTCACAGAAATGACTTTTGGAAAGATGTAATGATTGTGACTATGGGTTTAAATGTTCAAAGAAACAAATTAGAGTTTAGTTTAAGTTTAGTTTTGATGTCCACATCACCAGCGCTTTTAGAGACGAGCTCTGAAACTAAAGCAAAAGAGCAAAAGCGCCAAGAATTCACACAAGTGGGAGTGATACGGCATCACAGTGAGGCTCAGTGTAGCATTTACAGTAAACTGACTGGTGTGAAGATCCAACAGGCTTGATGAAATGTTTTAGAACTGTAAGTTTACTGATGCTGATCAGTATCAGTCTCTGGTGAGGGCGATGCTGAAACTGAGCTCAGAGCCTCAAACCTTGCAGAAAATGAACAAGGAAATACTTCTGCTGTCACTAATATCCTACTCTTGTTAAATAATAATTAGAATTCAACATAAAAGCTATATTTGAATGAGAGACTACAGTTGCAGCTTCTGAGGAAACATATTGTAGTTCAGCCGAGTGTTAACATTGTAGCCCCCAGTGGACAACTGAAGAACTGCAGTAGCAATAACAGGTAACACTGCGTTTTATTTTTTAAGGCTGGTTTTCGAGAACTCTTTTAAAAATACCCATGGATATCTGAAACCTGTAAATTGTGATTTTGAGCAGCCTCAGATAGTTTCAATACTAATATGCTACTATTGTAAAGCTTTCTTACTTTTGCAAAAGACACTATTCAAAAGAAACTTTGAATGATCAGAGCAACTTTTCTGAATGGGCCAAGTAGATAAACTTGTGCCATCATTTCAAATTGTCTACAGAATTTTTGAATAATGAGTTCTTCAGCAATTAATTAGAATCAAATTATAAAAGTAATATACAACAGAAGCACAAATGTCTGGCCTTCCATTTCTTCAGGTATAAAGTGTGTGGTGGTTAATCTGGAGTATGTAAACTGCACATGGGCTGAAGACGGGATTCCGCGGGAGAATTACAGATTCAGATTCAGGTCGGTACCGTCTCAGTAGTGGCGATTGTGTACATGATTGTCTGAATGGAGAGAAAGATGGTTGTGTTTTTCTCACAGGTATAAGAGGCCTTCTGGCGGTGATGAAACTGAATGCTCCACGTATATAAAGGTCAGAAACGTCAGTGTGGGCTGCGTGGTGCCCTACAGCGAAAAGAACTTGGAAAGATTTGATACTCTACATGCTGGGTTATACAACTGTAATGGCACAGTGGTGGCTGAACACAAACATGACCTCAAAGAAATGGGTAAGAGCCCCCACACCCCCCCACACCCCCCTTCCTGATCTGAACAGTGATTCTGACTTTAACAGTGTAGCTGTAAATAAAACACGTATGAATGCTTTATAGCAGAATCTGTGGGAAAAGTCCTATAACAAAGTTTCCCTCCCCACGAGTTAATCACTTTCTTAGTCTAGGCTGTGGTTGTGTGTCCTGAAGTTTTTTCATCCTTTCCTCTTATTGTTTGCATATCAGTGAAGCTGAATCCTCCATCTAACCTCACGGTTGAGATGAGGCAACCTGAACTGTGGTTTTTTTGGAACAGCACCAACAATACCAAACAGATCTGCAAAGAGAGTGAAGTTCGCTACAGGATTAACTGTGAAGACTGGCGGGTAAACGTTTATTTTAATGCACTGGCATTTTATAGTACGTCCTTAAGTGCCAGGGACAGTTCCTATTCCCACCAGAGGGGGCAGCAAAAACAGAACAATTAAAATTAACGACCACAAATGATAAAAATTGACAGTGGAAAAATGAACAATACACTTTTAAGTAGGACTTGAAGGGATTAGTTCAGTCATAGCTGGGTTTAGTTCAGTCATAGCTGGGATTAGGGGATTAGATCATAACTGAGATTAGTTCAGACATAGCTGGGATTAGTTCAGTCATAGCTGGAATTAGTTCAGTCATAGCAGGGATTAGATCAGTCATAGCTGGGATTAGATCAGTCATAGCTGGGATTAGATCAGTCATAGCTGGGATAGACCAGTCATAGCTGGGATTAAATCAGTCATAGCTGGGATTAGTTCAGTCATAGCTGGGATTTGATCATAACTGGGATTAGTGGGATTAGTTCAGTCATAGCTGGGATTAGATCAGTCATAGCTAGGATAGCTCAGTCATAGCTGGGATTAGATCAGTCATAGCTGGGATTAGATCAGTCATAGCTGGAATTAGTTCAGTCATAGCTGGGATTAGATCAGTCATAGCTGGGATTAGATCAGTCATAGCAGGGATTAGATCAGTCATAGCTGGGATTAGATCAGTCATAGCTGGGATTAGTTCAATCATAGCTGGGATAGCTCAGTCATAGCTGGGATTAGTTCAGTCATAGCTGGGATTAGATCAGTCATAGCTGGGATTAGATCAGTCATAGCTGGGATTAGATCAGTCATAGCTGGGGTTAGGGTTATAGCAGCCTCTTATCGCACAATTCTGACTGAGAATCCCCCAGTATATTTACTATTTAAGGGAAAATTCAAGAGTTTCATATAAAGTTCCTCACCCTCATCCTCATATTCAGATCATAAAGACGGAGATGAATTCCTTCAGGCTGCCGTTCCCAAGCTCTAAGAAGCTGTATGAGTTCAGTGCGCGAGTGCGGATGTCTAGAGTCTGCGCACAATCAGAGCTCTGGAGTGAGTGGAGCGAGTCGGTGTTCTGGGGGACGTTCAACAACACAGGTACACACACACACACACACACCGAAACACACACACACACACAAACACTAACACAGTACGCCTGTAATCAGGAGGGGCTCAGCTCCTGGAAGATCAGTTCAGTGTTCAGCATTCCCTCCTCAAACTCACCACTAAACCTGATCAGGTGTTTCAGGTGGACCCCCAGACCCTGCCGGACCCCCAGACCCTGCCGGACCCCCAGACCCTGCCGGACCGGGGCTACCTGGGGGGAGGGGGCTCCAGGACCAGGACTAAAAAACAACCCCCACTTTAAGAGATTTCTTCTCTCTTCGTGCTCTTTAGTCTCATATTATATATTATAGCTCTACTGTTATACTGTTTACAACACTGTAGTGCGGCTATGATGATTTTTTATTAAATTATGGTTATAATTATATATATATTTATGCCACTGGAATAAGCACTATTGATAAACCGGTGTGTGTGTGTGTGTTAGTTACAGATACGGGGCGCGGCGTTTCCGTGACTCTGATGGTTCTATACACGGCCGGAGCTGCCGTTACCCTCATCGTGCTGTCCTGCCTGCTGGTCCGCAGCGAGAGGTCAGTGAGATTAGAACTCAACCCAGAACCTTCCAAACCTTCAGAACCTTTCAAATCTTCAAACCCTCCAAACCTTCAGAACCTTTCAAATCTTCAAACCTTCCTAACCTTCAGAACCTTCAAAATCTTCTTAATCTTCAAACCTTCTAAACCTTCAGAACCTTCAAACCTTCAGAGCCTTCCAAACCTTCAGAACCCTCAGAACCTTCAGAACCTTCCTACCCTTCCAAACCTACAGAACCTTCCAAACCTTCAGAACCTTCCAAACCTTCAGAACCTTCCAAACATTCCAAACCTTCAGAACCTTCAAAACCATCTTAATCTTCAAAACCTTCTAAACCTCCAGAACCTTCCTAACCTTCGGAATCTTGCCAACCTTTAGAATCTTGATCCCACTCTGTCCTGGGAACAGCAGTGCTGGTGTTTATGGAAGACGGTCTTAGTGCGGATGTTCTGCTCCTGTACTAAAATCCTTTAGTTCATGTTTTTGTTTGGTAGCGTGTTTAGTGTGTTACACCCGTGTTCACTCTGAGACCTCCTCCTCTGAAATGTAGAACAGAAATTCTAAGAGATGAACACTCATGACTGAGGCTGTTCTGGTTTCAGGTTGAGGATCATCCTCGTCCCGGCGGTCCCAGACCCCATAAAAACTTTGGCAACTCTTATAGAGGACTTCGACGGGAACGTGGAGGTAACTATCGTCCTGACTGCTAGATTAGATAGTTTTCTCTCCTCATTAAGAAACCGTCCACAAGACGAGCTGCTCCAGAAGAAGATTAGACTGAAGATTAAGATTCTTACACATGTTCAGGAGTTTAATCGTAGTTCTGTCCTTCCTTTGTTGGGCGTCACTGCAGTTCTGTGTTTTAAAAGAGTTTTTATGCAAGAGTGTGTTTCTATATAGAGAGTACATTTTATACAAGAAAGTGTTTTTATATAAGAGTTTTTTATAGTGTTTTTATATAGAGTGTTTTTATATAAGAGTTTTTTATAGTGTTTTTATTACAAGACAGTTTTTATGTCAATGTTTTCATATGAGAGTGTTTTCATATGAGAGTGTTTTTTATATTGTGTTATCTTTGACGGAAGCACTATATTTTCATGTTAGTGTTGAGCTGGGTAACTAATCCCATCAAATGTTACTGATTTGTAATAATGGAAAGACTAAGAAACATTAAAAAGCTTGATTGCCTTTCTGAAATAATCTTTTCGTAATTTTCGTATCCTGTAAGTCTCTCTGTAGGCTTTAAAGTAATTCAGGCCTCTGCACTGGTCTGTCTTTTGTCCTGTGATATGCTGCAGTTCTCTCTCTCAGCTTGTTTTAAATCTTCTGACCCTCAGAAGTGGCTGAGTCTCTCCAAGGAGCTGCAGGACGGGTTCAAGCCCAGCTTCACGGAGCGGACCTGCCCGGTGCGGGAGTACAGGCTGGTCTCTCAGAGCAGCTCCGGCAGCGAGAGCTCTCTCTCCGGCCTGACCGACGTCTCCTCAGACTACCAGCCCATGCACAGCTACTCCTCCGCCTCCACCCTGCCAGCCCCTGCCGGACCCCCGGAGGCCCCGTCCCCCTCCGGACCCCTGCAGGCCCCGCCCACCTCCGGACCCCCGCAGGCCCCGCCCCACGTCGGTCCCCTGCAGGTCCCACCCCTATCCGGACCCCCGCAGGCCCCGACCCCCGCTGGACCCCTGCAGGCCCTGCCCCCCGCCGGACCCATGCAGGCCCCGCCCCCCGTCGGCACCAGAGTGCCCTGAACCTGCAGCCTGCTCTAAAACAGGCAGTCACTCATTTAATGAGGAAACTTACGGGACTCAAACGCAAACCGTCCGAACAACAACAGGAACCCGGTTCTTCCAGGGGGCTCCATTTCCAGCCCACCGCGGCGGAACCAGTCCGCCCACACGTTTCTATAATACAGGCAAAAACGCACCAGTGTTTTTTTTTAACTCAGTTATTTTTCTGCTATGCAAAAATAAACTAAGAAGGAACAGGTGGAGAAATCAAACACATATATCATAATAAATAGGTCAAAATGGGCCGCCATGCATCACTTTATTACTCTGTCCTGTTTAAAGATTCATGCAGGTGATGGAGAAGTACTGACCATCACACACTCACAGGAGAGGAGGAGCACTGAGGACTGAGAGTCACAACTTTCTACTTTCCTTTATAAATTCAGCTTCGCAGCTTTCAGAATTACTATAAACAAGCAGAAATAATTATTGTTACCCGGCTGTGCTGCTGAAGCCACAGAAGTTTAGTGTGTGTGTAAATCGGCTCATGGTATGAAGGATAAAACAGAGAAGCAGGAGAACAACCTGCACTGTGTCTGTGTGAGGACGAATATGGGAATGGAAGTAGTGTGTGTGTGTGTGTGTGTGTGTGTGTGTGTGTGTGTGTGTGTGTATAGTCTCTGGTATAGAATTCCATTTTTATGCTTCTTAAAAGATGCTTAATTTTTATCAGTGCAATTCTGTAAAACATTTAAAAAGTATGTTTGCTCTTTGTTCTTCAATTAATAAACGCATAAATAAAGATGCTCTCAAAAAAATAACAGTTGTGTTTATGTAAATGAACATAGGAATTGTAGAGATGAGTGCAGAGATATAACTGAGCTTTAAAATGTCATTTCCAGCATGAAGACAAACGGTTTGGCAGGGATTTAGGGTGTTATTTATTATATTCTTAGACATGTTATATCTACTATTTAAATCAACTGATGTAAAACTAAGTAATTATTTTCCATAGAGAAGTCTGTGCAGAACATAATTTATTAAATAACAGTCAACACTTTAAAGCTGGAGCATCAGGGGCTTCATGGCAGTTTTTTGCTCAAGCTCGCCCCCTACAGAAACTACAGAGTCATTACACTTCTGAAACGATACAGAATTACATTTCTGCGTGTAAATATTGTTAATAAAGGGAGAAAATCGAAAACAGAGTCTAAACAGAATAATCTACATAATACAATAATATATTAACACTATAAAGTAAAAGTAGTTTTTTAAATTAGGCATTAGGGGCCAGTGACCCAGACCCAGACCAAACCAGGACTAAAAAACTGCAGGTTCCTCCACAGGCTTCACTCTGTGTTCTGGAAACTGGAACTAGAACTAAAACTAGACTCTTGCTGTGGTGTAATTTAAATTCTCTACTCAGCTGCTGTGTGTCACTGAGGGAAGAAAAGACTCCATGATTATCCCAACTGATCTTCATACTGTTTCCTGAAACAATCTCCAGCAGGGAAGAAATCCCAGCAGCGCTCCTGATACATCTTCCACACATACGACTCCTAACAGAGAGAGAGAGACACAGAGAGAGACAGAGAGAGAGACAGAGAGAGAGAGAGAGAGAGAGAGAGAGAGAGAGAGAGAGAGACAGAGAGACAGAGAGAGAGAGAGAGAGAGAGAGAGAGAGACAGAGAGAGAGAGAGAGAGAGAGAATGAATCAGGGGCCATAGAGGGGTTTGCAGAACACCCACTCTTTTCTCACGAGATGACTTTAGTACAAAAGCAGAACACTGTAATATTATCAGACAGGTCCTGTTTGTCCCATCACATCAAACAGAGACACAAAAGAAATGAGACACAAGACAAGGTGCTGCTGGTTGAAGGGTGGCTGAATTTGTGACGGCTGATTTAAAATGTTTGTGTCAATGTCAGAGGATAACATGATGGCGTGTAGTCATCTCAAACCTGTCTAATAATACTCTAAACAGCAACAGTAAACAGCACAGAACGACCACTCAACACAACATAGTGTTTGAATCACCAATTAACAATGCAGTCTAGCACATCATGCGCTCTACTGCTGCCACTTGCTAGATCAATATTATTTATTGGTAGAAATTCAATTAAAATCAAAATCATTTAAATTTTGTCATCAATTCTGTGATATTATAAAAAGTCACTATCTTAAATCTAAATGCATGAGCTGAGTGTATTGTTACACCCCTATAAACCATACAATGAATAACACACACTACTAGATTTTGCACACACAGATATCTTCTTTGATACATTTTATAGCTGTTCAGTCAACGAGAATAAAATCCACAGAGATTATGACTAAAGGCAATTTCATTCTGAGGAATATAAGCAATCAGTTTTGCATACAATGTTCGCTTGGGTGGCGGTCAGAGTGTGTGTGTGCACGTGTGTGTTTAGGAGGGCTGTGTGTGTGTGTAGGTGTGTGTGTTTAGGAGGGCTGTGAGTATGTGTGTGAGTGTGTGTGTGTGTATGTTTGTGTTTAGGTTGGCTGTGTGTGTGTGTTTAGGAGGGCTGTGTGTGTGTGTATGTATATATGTGTGTGTGTTTAGGGGGGCTGTGTGTGTGTGTATGTGTGTATATATGTGTGTGTGTTTAGGAGGGCTGTGTGTGTGTGTTTGTTTTGGGGCTGTCTGTGTGTGTGTGTGTGTGTGTGTGTGTGTGTGTGTGTTTAGGAGGGCTGTGTGTGTGTGTTTTAGGGATGAGGGGCGCTAATCAGATTTTTTTTAATTTGACCAGAGTGTCCCTTAAAGCCTGTAGAGGAGATATCAGTCAACCTCACAGTCTTATCCCCCTTCTCTCTCTAGTTGATGTCTTTGCTCTAATCTGTGAGGTAGACCTGCGCCTCACCATGTAATGGTGTTTACATTCTGTGGCTACACCTCATCCTCTGACTGGGGCTGTGTGGTGGATAGGCTACACACACACACACACACACACACACATATACATACACAGAAAGAGTGTGTGTATGTGTGTGTGTATGTGTGTGTATGTGTGTGTATGTGTGTATGTGTGTGTATGTGTGTATGTGTGTGTATGTGTATGTATGTGTGTGTGTGTGGTGGATAGGCTACACACACACACACACACACACATACACACACTCTTTCTGTGTCAGGGATAAATGTCCAGGCCCTGAAAATGGCTAGGGAGAACCATCCATCACATTACATTAAATAACTGTATCCATTAGTACCTTATAGCACAGGTTACAAAGACAAGGACTGACAAATATTCCAGGGCACCCAGCAAATGCCTAATCATTTAAAATGTTTTTTTTTTTAATTAGTGATGCAGTATTTACATCTTTTCATCCTTCTTTCACAAAATCTAAAGGAAGGACTGAAAGAATACCCCTCATAAACACTCACAGGCAGGCTCACTTCTCGCGGGGCCGCACAGGGCCATGGAACGCCCAACAACTGTCATCATGTAAGGTTGCCATGTAAAGTTTACATAGGCAAAATTATTGATAATTTACAGGAAAATACACCATCACTTTTATGCCAAAGACTGCATGATGATAAAGAGAAGATGCACTTTGATCTGTTTGGAAACCTCTACAAACAGAATTGAAATGCTCCTGAGTGTCTGAAAAAAACTGAAAGCACATCTGAAGTCAGCATGAAAAACTGGTTTAGAAAAGTGTGTTGTGGTTTCTGATGACTACAAAAAAAATAAAAATTGTTGACCTGTGTTGTCATTGAAAAATACCAGCATGGATCTGCTATGTGGAAAAATGCCAGTGTACAAGCCTTGATGTGGAGAAATGCTGATGTAAGAGAAAGAGGCTTAAATGGGACCCAGAAGCGCCTTTGGACTACCTTCAGCCAGAAAGTGAAACATCAAAAGAATGACTGAGGAATATGAAGAGTCAGGAACAGAATGAGTACGGTCGAAACAGAAATATATATGTAAGTGCTGGGCATGTTAACAGGTTGTAATCGCATTTTTTAATTTACACCGACAATTATCGTGCGTTAATGCAGTTTTATTTAATTACTCTTATTTTGAAAGTTGGTTTTTCTGTGCTCGACCACTTCACCTCACTTTAACAGGGAAACTTGCTACTGAACAGCTTCAGTTGCTCCCTGATAAAAGAAAAATGTTTCTGCTGGTAACGGTTAGACTGTTGTTTGGAAGGTGTCTGATATTCTGCTCTGGACCGTGGGCGCCGTTGTTCTGATGATTTATGCTGCCTTGTCGAAAACTGCTCCCTTTTTTATAGTTTATAGTCAGTTTATAACACTGATAATGACAAATAATAGGCATAATAAGAAATAAATGTATTCCATTTAAAATATTTACTTATCTATTCATGCTGCCTTATCAAAAAATGCTACCTTGAAGCTTATTTAGTGTATACAGTCAGTACCAAGTACCGAGTACCTTGTTTTTCTATTACAAACTGTCTTTAAAAAGTGTTTGCAAACCAAATCTTATTGTTATTTTGTTCATAAAATAAAAGTGCACAATACACTACTTTTGAATTCATTACTGAATTTTGCGTATAACAATGCAGTTATTTGCAGACACGTCAAAGTCCATTATCTGAATAATGATATCACCAACAGCCACTTTCCTGTCCAATAAATTTAATTTATAGACATAATGTGTATGTGAATGCACTTTTGTAATCTCAGCATTATATTAGCCTCTGGTAGACTCTATAACGTATAAATAATCCCAGGTTTAGATCATATAGTTACAAGAGTATGTGATGAAACAGTGTGTGTTGGATAGATGTGCACATGTTGGGGTGGGGGTCCCTAAGAACGTATATCCAGACACCACTACACCACTGGTGAAGACAATGCGTAAAATGAGAAGTTGAGTCCCACATGAATGACTGATAAATAAGTCTTTTTTCTCGGAAAAGATCCTTCGATGCACGTTTATGGCTCTGCAGTGTATTTATACATATTGGGGCTTCAAAGTTCCAGCATTACTCAGGCCATTGCTTACCGATTCCTCCTCCTGGATCATGTGGACCAGGTTATCCAGGACAGGTGCCAGGTTTCTGCAGGAAGAGAAGAGAACACATGATAAAACACCTGGGTTCTTTGAGAGTACCACAACACACTGCATTTTAAATCACCCTTCACCAAAGACTCGTCTCAAAGGAGGGCACAACAGAAAGAGCAGCGGACGCCAACCCAGCTGCGCCACGTCAAAAATCAAAGCATATCAACATTCAAACAATGCGTGAAAACAAAGGTCCAGAGCAAAGAAAGAGGAGTGCAGTCACATCATTAAAGGATCCTGGCAGTCTGAAACACACACACACACACAGCCCAAACAATATCTTCTGGACCATAAGTTCAGATATCTGACATGCACATGAATATTTTACGCTGGAGTGCATTCAAAAGTAAACATCAAAACCAACTCTCATCTGAACTTTCTCCCTACACCCCCCGGCTCTCCGTCCAGGTCTCTCACTCACTTTGATTTGATGTTGTTGAAGTTCTTCCCCAGAGAAAGGTGGCGGATCGAGCGGTTCTTGGCCAGCCACACCAGCAGAGTACTCATGTCGGAGTCCAGACCTGGACAGAAGATGACAGAAATGAAAAAGAAAATATATATAAACAGAATTGATAATTAAAGGGCTTTGAAGACCAAAGAGAGTTTTTTGGGTATTTTTTTAATACTCTTTCCTTCTAACTCCACCTTGCTGGTGTAAAGTAAGATAACTGTAGAGGCACAGCTGGTTCTTGAGGAACAAAAAGCGCTTTGCTTTGTTCATATGACACATTATGAAGAGGTTAGTGTGGTGTAGTGGGTCCTACAGACTGTAGAGATGGGCTTGATTCCTTGCCTAGACAACAACAGTCAAAGTGCTGCTGCATAATATAAACTGTACGTGGCTCCGGGTAAGAGTGTCTGGCAAATGCATGAATGAAAATGATACACGGCACAGCTTCTATTATGCTCTACGTTAATAATACTAATAATTGTCTATCAAAATAATCATTAGTAGCAGGATTCAAACACATTCTGGGCAATCAGACAAATGCAATTCTATCATGATAACAAAAAATGTGAAATGTGTCCAAATTTAACCTTCAGTATGACAATGTTACATCCAGTGATATTCAGATGAATGTATTAATGATTTTTACCATTATTACCATCTCCAATTTTTTAAACTCCTTCCCTAGACTGACCCTCCAAACCAGGGGTACTCAATCTTTGCCCCGAAGTCTCGGTGCGGCTGCAGGTTTTTAATAAAAAACAAGCAGAATCTCACCCAATTCCACTTGTTTAATCAGCTGGTCTCAAACAACGGATACATTAGAAGAGCTGAGCTCCTGGTTTGCTGGAATGAAAGTCTGCAGCCACACCTGCCATTTAAGGATAAGATTGGTGACCCATACTCCAAACCCACAACAGTGAGAACTGGAAACTGGACATATTCCTCCACACTACAGCTGTGAGGTGGGCTGGCAATCACAGCCTGGAGTGTGTTCAAGACCACAGACCTGGATGTGTACGCAGATCATGTCACTGGAGACATTAATAAGCTGGTGGAGGAATGGATTTCCAACAAGACTGTTCATTCTATTCCAAACCACAAACCATAATCGAAGGAAAGGGAGCACCGCTTTTGAATCAGGAAACTCTACAAAAGGGCTAAGTAAGAACTCAGAAAGCCCATCAAAACCACAGAAACGGATAAGAAATACAACAGGAATCACTGTACAGGGGCCCAGACACGAAACACATGTGGCAAGGACTGAGAGGCACCACTGACTACAAGGTAATTAATTAAAACTGACTCCTCCCAGACATGCTAAACGTGTACTGCACTGACTGAGAGGGAGAACTCTGTGCCAACAACCAAAAAGGCCAACCACCCAATAGAATAGAATGTTTAAGACCTGCATGGCTCCTGTGATCTTTATCACTGCAGCAGTCAACTACTGTGCCGACACCAAAGCAGACCAAGGTAACAGGCCTAAATGACTACTGTCCAGTCACCATGAAGTACCTGGAGGAGTACACACATGAACAGTACTGTCCCAGTCTCTATGGACGCGCTACAGTTCTCTTTCAAACTGGACGGTGGGCGAAGCAGTGTGATCTAGGGCTGGGCTTTCATCTGCAGTTCAATTACGGACTCTGTTGGGCAAGCATCAAGTCCCTTCTAAGTCTTGGCCCCCCAGTGGAGGAATGAACTCCCTCTTCCAATCAGATATGCGGAGTTCCTCACTGTCTTCAAGCGTCGTCTGAAGACCCACCTCTTCCAGGAGCACCTTGGTGACTAATGATGCCTCTTAGTTCTGCTTATTTCTTCTTCCCCATATTTAAAAAAAAATCCCCATCCCTATGCCTTCATTATTTTTGCCTTAACCTCTCACTTTTCTTTGACAGGAGTTGGTTAGGTGTAACTTGATTGAATAGTGAACGTTGATTTAAGTATGCCGTTACATACAGGACCAGAGTCACACTGGGCACCAACTGTTCTCCCCCCTGCAGTCTGGTTGCTGGGACTCCAGCATTGTAAAGGAAAAGCAGCTTTTTATTTTTGTTACACATGGCAATAAAGAATCTCATGATAAAAGTTATATACAGCTACTGCCCTGGTAAATGTATTAAACAAGCTGTTGTGGTAGTGGTGTACAGTGCTGACAGGATAAACCAGCAAACTAACAACATTAACTGAAACAAACAAACAAAAAAAAGCAGTTTTTTGTATAAATCTAAAATTATACAGGCCGATATCATTGGTTGTTCGAATGTTTAATCCACTTATAATCAGTATTGGTTACAATGTGTTGGGCCCCACTATATAGTGGAGAGCAGGTGGAACTCATGAATTGAGTGGAGATGAGAAAAATAAAGTGGGTTTCTAATAAAGTGCACAGTGTCTGCAGTTCTAAGGTCCTGGAGCAATCAAAGCTTTTCCAAGGAAAGCATGCGAAAGCACCCCAGGACACTGAAATAGTAAATGTTCCTAATACCTGTTCGTTATTAAAACTTTTAATAGCTGCCGGATCAATCTTATAAATCCACTTACAAATGACTGCTGTATGACACAAAACATGGCAAAGGCAACTGTCAATCATCAGGTTAATTAGAACCAGAAGGTTTATCTGGAGGTTTAAATCTATGAGCAACGATTTAAAACTGAGCAGAAACCACAGGGGGGGAATCCAATCTCTTTCACTCTCTCAAAATTTGTCATGATGGGCAGAAGAATCCTCTCAGAACAAAAGAGGCTGATGATTCATAGCCCAACGGCATCTTCTAATCTTCGGCGGCAGTAATGAAACGATAGATTACAAGCACAAAGAGAAAATGCAAATTAGAGCAAATGACTCCTACCACACTGTGCCACACTCCTACCCACAGTTACTGTGTTAAGTGTCACGAAGAAAGTTGTTATGCAGACCCTATCTTATGCTGGCATAGGTGGCCACAGACGGTAACACCTAAAGAAGCTGGTGAAGGCAAAGCACATGCTCAGAATTTCAAACTGCAGCAGGGTGTTAAGTCATCACCAACAGTCGTGCTTCCATGTTTTCTGACCACGAACACACTGCTATCCTTAAAAATTGACAAAAGTGAGAACAAAGTTCCAGCAGCAAAATTACTATTGCGACTGTTTTTTTGCTATAAGACTTATGACGAGACATATGTTGAGCTTGATTACGGAAACTGTGAATGTGTGTTAAGGTACGTACAGATTAGCCTTTAGTTACTTCTAGGAATTGTCAGCATTTTAGGCACAAGTACCTCTTTAACTCACCATTGTCTGAGATATCCAGACTAGAAATGTTGGGCATCTCAGCGATGCAGCCCTCCAGAATCTGAGAGCCTCCTGACCGCAGCTGAGTGAGAGGGAGAGAGAGAGAGAGAGAGAGAGAGAGAGAGAGAGAGAGAGAGAGAGAGAGAGAGAGAGAGAGAGAGAGAGAGAGAGTGAGAAAGTATGTGAGTGAGAGAGTGAGTGAGTGTGTGAGAGAGAGAGTGAGAGAGTAAAAGTAAGAGTGTGAGAGTGTGAGTGAGTGAGTGAGTGAGAGAGAGAATGAGTGTGAGTGAGAGAGAGAATGAGAATGAGTGAGTGAGAGAGAGAGAGTAAGGGTGAAAGAGAGAGTGAGTAAGAGAGAGACATACAAGAACAATACTACTACTTCTGATATACTGAATAGGACATTTGCTACAACATAACATGCATCTAAACTCTAGAAAACACAATAAGTTAGGTTCGTTAGTGGTGCTATGAAATGTTATGTGTCCATGTATGCGTGTGTGTGTGTGTGTGTGTGTGTGTGTGTGTGTGTGTGTGTGTGTACAGAGAGGAATGTCCAGTGAGTAGCATGCAGACAACAGCAGCAGCACTAGCAGTTAAGGGTGGTTAGTGGTAGCTGTACTTACACAGTGGCCAAGCTAAGAGGTGCATTTGGGGAAAAGCGGGTGGGATATGTTAGTGGCCAGAAAATGCTTACATTCTTAAAATGCAACATAAAAGTAAATAAAAGTAAAAGCATTGTGCCAGCAAGAGGGTTCAAAAGCAAGAAGCAAAGCTCACAAGTGCACTTGCATTAATTACACAACCGATAAATACATTATATTTAACCTCAATGACATTTTTGTAATGTTCTGTTAGAGTGGACAAAATAAGCTTCGTGGATTTATTACTAATTCAATAATATTTCATAGGAATCATAATAGGCTCCGCAGAGTGAAGACAATTTCCAGTTTTCATCACTGAGGTCGGGTGAGAGCATATATTATGTATGTCATATATACACTCAATGGTCCTGGTGTTATTAATGTGTTCGCTTTGACAGCCCTAATGTAAACAAACATCAATAATGCACTGGTACACCCATCATTCTGAATATAACACACACACTACAGGCCACAAACCTGGAAGGAAGACTTTTTCCAATTTTGTTTGTAGAAAACACTAAATATCTGCAATGTTCACTGCTACAAATGCACAATTGCCTCTACATATATTGACACCCTTGGTAAACATGAGCAAATCATGTAGTAATATTTTTTATCTTTCGTTCAGGTTATTAACCATTTATTTGGATAAATGGATTTCCCTTCGATGTGTCCTCCACTCATTCAGTGTTGAAGGTGGAGAGTCAGAGCTGCTCTCTTTGTAAAGGCAGACTGCACAATAAATGAAGAGGTGAACTCTGGCACACACAGATTTGTCATTCTTTCATTATCTGAACCCCTTATCCTTAATCAGGCTTGTGGGGGGGGGCTGGAGATTATCATAGAAACACCTTGGGCAGGTCACCAGATCACTGCAGGACAGACACACACAGACGCACACAGACGCACACAGACGCACACAGACGCACACAGACGCACACAGACGCACACAGACAAACACACAAACACACAAACACACAAACACACAAACACACAAACACACACACCTATAGGCACTTTAGCATTTCCAGTTCTTTCCCTAAGTTCTTTGGACTTTGCATGGAAATGTTTTTCCCTAAGTTCTTTTGGGTCTGCATGGAAATGGAGAACATGCAAACTCCTCACAGTGGTAAAGTGGGTAGTACTGTTGTTTTACAGCTAGAAGGTCCTGGGTTCGATTCTTAGCCGTTGCGGCTGAGTAAGATTTTTCTTTCATTCATAGTACTTCAAAAAAGGCTAGAATTCTGTTAAATTCTAAATTCTGTTAAATGAATTAAAGACCAAAAGAACAGACAATAAAGAACCTTCACTTGTGTTGACCAGTGGTATCAGTATTGGTGGAGGGAACTGTGACTGATATTTCATTTGTTTCCTCTTAGTGAGTTTTACATCAGCTCTAATTCCATCCATATTCCAACATTCGGACGGACTAATGAACTGAATCTGATGTGTGGAATTGGAGAGTCAATCAATAAAAACCGCGTACTGTAACTGAATATCATCAAGGAAACAAACTAAAAATCTATTTTACGATGCTGATTTTTATTGTTCAACTTCGTTAAACATTTGTTAAAAATAATTATTTAATGTTTGACAAAGCATATTTTCTCTAGCCATTATTTTGATGCATATATTTTTTGTGTGAAGGTTGTAGGGCTGTCTGTTACTCTGTAATCCTCTAATCTTGACTCATTAAAGATGATCAAGGCCATTAAAAGGAATCAAATAACATTTTGAGGAAAATAAATGTAAAGAAAAAAAGACTCCAGGAACTGCCTTTATGCAGATATCTTTAAACACATAAAAGATCTTACAACCTATTACAGGGTAGTACTGACTCGTGCTCATGTATTAACTAGGCCAGTGTTGTGTGTTTGCCTGGCTTATATTCTCACGCTCTCAAAGAAAAACATAACCATTACATGCAAATATAATAGATTAACATTTAATATCACTATAACCTACGATTAGGTAAACATCCATAAGAAACACAGCAGCTTATCATTTTGTCTGCTTTAGGCCTTTTCTTTTAAAAGTTGAATAGAGGAAAAAGCCAAAGGATTAGAATCATAATTTCCACAAATAATTATGAAATCATCAGGTAAATAATCATCAGGTGAAATCTGGTGATGCCACAGCCACAGCATAGAAAGCTTATCTAGTTCAGACTGCACTGAATTGATTATGTTTGCTTCACTTTTCCAGGTACTCCTTCAATCTGTTTACACAACCTATGGGCAAATTCCCTTAATTTGAATCCGAAACCAATCGAAATCGCTGTTCGCTTTCATGTTTATGGCCTGTAGGGTGAACTGCTTTATCTAGACACACAGCTGACGCACACACAACCACACACACACATGCACACACACCTAGAAAACAGCAGTATAATACATGCACATACTAAATGAAGACACATCAATCCTGAGTGTATCTCTACAAGCACAATGCCCAGCCATCATGTTCAGCCAAACCCAAGAGTGAGATATTATCACTGGGGCTTTAATTAGGTTTCCTGACTCTGCTAGTGAACATACATTATCTTTAACACCTCGAAATGGAATGAGCCCCAAGCCAGGGCTATCAGAATATACGTGTGTCTGTGAGTGTCCAAGCACATTAGTGCTGTTGTTTCTGTTGGTTTGTTTGTATGCTAGAACACGCACACGCACACACACACACAATTACCACTGCAAACGGCTTGTCTCTGCTGGTTGTGTCCAACATCAAATTATGCAGACACTTGCAGAGGAATGTTCGACATGTCTTGTGAGGGAGTGGGAATTCGACGCTGAGGGTTTGGTGGTCACACAGTTGTTTGGTAAAGAGCGTGCTCAGCTTTACACCACTGCCAATTCAACACAACTCATGCAGCTAACAGCTGAACCCAAACACCCTCTCTTTAAAAGGGATAGTCCAGCAATTTCTTTTTTTTACCGTTTTCTTCTTACTGAAATAGCTTATAGGCCAAACGTGCCTCCTGACACCAACCAGATCTCCATCCAGCTGTCAAATTACCTACAGGACCAGCAGGTATTATTGGGTTGGTGGATCATTCACAGCAGTGATACTAACATGGCCGGGGCATGTTAAGAGTGTGTGTGCAGCACAGAGTGGATCACACACAGCAGTGCTGCTGAAGTCTTAAAACTGTCCACTCTACTAGACACTCTACTAGCTGACCTGATGGTCCACACTGCAGATGTGAAGTTATTGATGATAGATTATCTGATGCTGCACAGTGTACTTTGGTCATCCACCAGTTCTTTATCAGCGCTCAGTTTCTGGACACAGGACACTCTTGGCTGAATAGTTTTGGTGCGTGTGCTATTTTCAGCCCAGCAGCAACACTGAGGTCATTAAAAACGCCAAGAAACACTGCTGTGTGTGACCCACTCACACACACAAGCATGCCAGTATTGTGTGAGTGTGACTGCTGTGCTAAGAATGATCCACCATGTAAAAACACCTGCTCACTGGTGGCCCTGTGGGGGTCCTGAGAAATGATGAATGGGGTAAACGGGGCTAAACAAAGGACTACAGTCTCTAATCGTAAGCTGACTAATTATTTTATTTATATACTGGGTATGTGTCGGTGTGTGTACATATATATAAATAGCTGGAACGTTTTTGCATCTATTAAATCACATTTAGAGTGTATATTTTTACAGGACACTACAAAATCGGTCAGTTACATTTATTTTAAGAATTTCTAATGTTTTCTTGTATGAAAGTTTGAAAAAGTTTTAGAAACATTTCCTTTTTTAAATCCGAGGGTTGGCCCAAACTTCTGGCCTGTAGAATGTATCTATATATAAAATCCTAAATAAATCAGTATTGAAAAAGATGGATCCTGGTCTTTACGTGCTAGCATGCTTTTAAATGAGAAGAGCAGAAGGGTTAAATAAGCAGCCTCTGCTCAGCGTAAATGGAGAGTGATTAACTCTGACTGAGGCTCATTTGGCAGCTGGGGCTGGACTGTTTCTCCTGTCATCAAGAAAGAGAGACGAGCAGCAGCATTGCTATGCAGATCCACGGCTTCAGAACTGGCACATGGTTTCTATCTGAGTGAAGTGAACGCGGGGGTCTGACTGACAGTGGGGGGCTCAGTGCTGGAGAACAAGCTGGATGGCATGTGGTTCTTAATCTCATCAATTCCACACTGTCTGCATGTCATCAGCCTCAACAACAATCAGGATCTCACAGTAAACAGAGCTTAAATCACCTAAACACTCAACAGTCACTTTATTAGAAAGCCCTTGTAGCTCCACCTTGCCAGTGTACAGTTAGAGACTGCAAGTCATCTCCAATCGTTATTCTGTGGTCAGCAGCTGACCTCTGAAAGCTCTTGGTTGGATATTTTTAGGAGGCGGACCACTCTCTACCTGTCAGTGACAGTGATGTGTGTGAAAAAAAGGTCCAGCAACGCTACTGTGCCTAAAACAGCACACACACTACTATGTGACTATCATGTCAGTGTCACAGCTGTGTTGAGAACAGTCCACCACTCAGATAAGAGCTGGTCAGCAGAAACTGACCAATGATAAACAGGGCAGACAGATGGATCAACAGATGGGTCACAGTCTATAACTGTACACCTGTATTTGAACATGAAAGGTAGGTGGATCCCATAAAGTGAACAGTGGGTGGAAGGCAGAGGTTTTCAATAAAACAGATGTTGAGCTTTTCAACGTCCGGTCAAAAAAAGAGTAGATCACACTGGATGACTACTTTGAGTATAGATTCCTTCGAGGAAGGAGCGATCAATTTTGGCTGTGTATTTTTCTGAGTAATAGCGTTGCATTGCATTTTTTCCCATATAAACTGAAGTCAAGGCCTCAGTGTTGCTTTTCTTCAATGAGGCTTAAATGGTGAACAAGATGTAGCACATGCTGGCTGCGTTTTCAAGAGCACAGCACACGAATGAGCGGTTACTACTGATACTGATCCGGTTACTACTGATACTGATCCGGTTACTACTGATACTGATCCGGTTACTATACAGTTACTACTAATAATGATCCGGTTACTATACAGTTACTACTGATACTGATCCAGTTACTATACAGTTACTACTGATACTGATCCGGTTACTATACAGTTACTACTGATACTGATCCGGTTACTATACGGTTACTACTGATACTGATCTGGTTACTATACAGTTACTACTGATACTGATCCGGTTACTATACAGTTACTACTGATACTGATCCGGTTACTTTACGGTTACTACTGATACTGATCCGGTTACTATACGGTTACTACTGATACTGATCCGGTTACTATACGGTTACTACTGATACTGATCCGGTTACTTTACGGTTACTACTGATACTGATCCGGTTACTTTACGGTTACTACTGATGAAGGTCATAAGCACTGTGATATTAGAAATTAATTTTCCAATGAATATGTGTTAATGTAATACTGTTTATGATGAAGGTTCAAAGTGCAATTCAGTTAAAAGAACACAACAAGGGGATGCAGTGGGTCGCGGTGTCTTACCTCACAGCAGCTGATGTCCAGTGCCACCTCTTTGAGGCTGGGATTACTGGCCAGGCCCAGAAGAAGTGCTCTAAATGAAGAAACGCAATGTTTTGGAGGACACTGTAGGGGTGTACATTTCTCTCACAACAGATTGATCTGACTATGATGCATCAAACCTCAATTAATTTCACAATTAATCAACACGCTATTTTATTTTTGTTTTGCATGGGAAAAAAGCCCAATAGCATTTTTTTAAATTATTATAATAAATATAGTTCATAAACACCACCTTGCATCACAATAGACTGATGTGTTTTTATGCCCATATAACAGTGTGTAGTGTGTACATTGATGCAACAGATACACTGTCTGTCATTTGTTCAGTAAATCTGGTAAAAATGGCCAAAACTGTTACTGTTGCAGGAGATATGGAGTGTCCAATATGACTGGGGGGTGAGTGGGGTGCGTATGTGTATCTTACTTTAAAGCCTCAGGGGGCAGTTTGGTTCCAGATACATTGATGGTGTGGAGGGCCAGAGCGCTGCTAAAGAAATGCTTGAAAGCAGGAGGAATATCTTTACTTTTCCTAGAGAAACACACACACACACACACAGAACATGATGAGCAACAAACAAGCATTTTCACATTGAGCTTTTTGGCCTTAAAAAAACATCTCCAGATTTACAATATAAAGTGGCATTTAATCTCATTAAAGCACAGCAGACATCACGCCTTTCTGTTCTGCAGCAGTAGTGCTGGACAAGATGATGTTTACAGTGATCGTGATAAATATGTCTCAATATGCTTATCTAAGCATATTAAAAAATCATAAAAGCATTCCCTCTGGGATCAATATACAGGGACATATTTTTTTTGCTCTAGTACTTTAATGTGCACCAACATGAATGAATTGGTACGCACAAAAATATTTTCCACCTTGGCGCTGGAACCATTAAAGCATGTTTATTTTAATTTATATAAAGTAAACTCCAAAATTTGCGGGGTTTACATTCCAAGAGTGAAAAACTGAAAAACTGTGAATTTGTGATTTTTTTATAGTCCATTTTTATAGTCTAAACATGCCGCAAAATATGCTCCCAATACACAAGCCATAGCCCTTAAAAATGTAAAGGTAAACCCATACAGGTACTGTACAGCAGCGTTTCTCAAACTTATTTGTCCTGGGGGACCCAACCTCCCCCCCTTCCCTTCCCGGGCCCCGGGTCGCGCAGGCGCATAGATATATATTTTTTAAACTATACTTTTGAACGGCATTAAATGTTTCTGAACGTGCAAAATTACTTTTAATCTAAATTAAATTACAGGTCTAGTCACGCACTGGGATTATGTGGCACCAAAAATTTTAAATCAACACCGTATTGCGATGAGAGTTCCTGCTTTCTCATCACTAACTGGTCGAAGGAAGGCACGCCTGCAGAGCCACTCGGAGTGAGTTTCTGACTGCGTCTGTTTCTGCACTTTCGTTGGTGTCAAGTGAGAAAAAGTGGTCCCGCACAGAACCGTGGAACGGAAAGGCAAGATTGTTTTAACTGCCATCTCATTTAGCTCAGCTGGAGATTTTCCTCACAGCATGACAGCCAGAACTCGGACAGACAGCCGGCCGAATCAGCACAATGCACAGGGATTAGCCAAATTACTCAGCCAAGTTACAGTAGTATCGCTCTCTGCAGGGGCTTCTTTAAAAGGATTGAAATGGGATTGTTTTCAGAGGTGATGCTGCTAAAAACACTGTCAAGACACTTTGTTTTCATGACGTACTGCAATTTTTCTCATGTTTGATAAGTTGAAACAAATATTAGGAACAAACGGCACACAGGATCTCCAAAAGTTTATCCTGGACCACAGGGGCAGAACAATCCTCTCTGGACTGGTGAACGGGTCTCTTGTTTAAGGAACTCATAATGAAACTCTAATTACCACCACTCAGGTAAGGACCTAATTAGAGATTCAGTATGAAGTTACTCAAATTAGGTATTCCTTTGCACCGTGAAGACTGAAAACAACCATGCATTTTACTGTTTATCCTGCATACTCAATATAGTAGGGGTGTTGAAATGCATCACGATGCAGACATGGACGATGATGCATCGATGTAGTGGCAGGACATAATCCGATTACATGATGACATTGCTTGATTTTAAAAATCTAGTTAAAACGTAGCATCGCAGAATGTTTTGTTTTTGAAGACTGACCATATTCATTGAAGATGTAGGCTAGGCCTATACTACTTATTCTGGTTACAATTTAATGCTATGGGCACAATTTCTGTTTACATTTTGAGCTATGTCTATATTCTTTATTTTTATTTACAGTTTAGTGTAATGGTCACAATTTTTGTTCACATTATAAAAAAAAAAACGGGTGCTTACATCTCACTGTCTGTATCTGAAAACATAATGTGAAGTAATGTATAAAATTGATGGGATGCATTGTGATGCATCGAGATATCGAATCGAATCTTTGACATGATAATCGTAATCGAATCGAATTGTGAGGCCTGTGAAGGTTCACACCTCTAATATACATTAGGGCAGGGCATATAAACATCACAGTACTGTCTAAATGTGTGTCACTGCCTTCAATCACAGCAGCTCACTGGAAGTTTGTAATCAAACTAGTAGTAACTGCTGTAAGTGATTAAATCAGCTATTGACATTGATGTTGTCTTCTTTTACAACTGGTCCAAAAAATGAAAGTGAAAACGAAACAAGTGCCTTAAGTGCAGAGATAACGGCCCTGTATTCTAATTCATTATGACTTTTAAAATAATACATGCATAACCAATGTCATTTTATATGAACAACAATGTCTAAAGGTGCTGAAATGATCCATAAATACAATAACATTTGTTTTATTGTATTTTACTGTGAGATGGAACCGAAACACAACCTTCTCAATTTTGAGAAGCTTGGTTATAAAATGTTATTTTGTTCTGATCAATTAGTATTCTGATCTAATTAGTATTATAAAACTATTGATTAAAAAAAAAACGAAAGCAAGTTATAGAGGAAATTAAGCAATTTAAGCAATTTCCTGATGATATAATCCAGCCCTAATATACATAATATGCATACCTGTGCAACACAGCTAGGCTATTCATAAACAAAGCCATTTGCTCAGTGTGAAAACTTACCCCAGATAAAAGAGTACAACACACACGAAGGCAAGGGCCCCCTGGATCTTCACAGAGCTAGTCACCACCCGGATGAGCTTTCCAGGAAAAATAGCACATTAATAACACAGCAATACTATTCACAAAAGTCAATGTTGTACCATAAAAGACTGAACGCTTGAAACATGTTGCAACCCAGTAGTAGTTACAATACTGTGCAAAAGTCTTAGGCTTCTGAACAAACTGTTTATAGCCATTTATCTGAGCAGTGAGGGACTTTCTGCCAGCATAACTGCATACAAACAAGAAAGCATTAAATAATATCAAGATTTGTTTTGTTTGTATGAAAAAGTACTCAAAGTTTTGAGAGCCGGTTAGAAGTACACAGGTTCCAGATTTCACCTCCATACCTCCGGCCTCTGTATGGATTTGTGAAACTCCAAAAGCGGCTGACTTCATCTAATGAAGTATTGATTGAGCTGAACTGGATATTTGAGGTATTTGATAAGAACTACAATGTAATACTGGGTTTCCATGAGGAGAGATCTGGAAACATACATAAAAGCACTATTTACTGTATCAATACTTGAACACATTCTAACATTCGCTTTTACATATACAGCTCCACTAAATAGGTTTTCCGAGTGTCTAAGATGTTTCCACATCACTGTACATATGGACATTTGGTAAAAAATAACCGCATTTTTCAATTAAAGAGTGAACTGTAGTAGACACAACAAATGTGACTTTAAGCACAGTTTACAATTAAGCAGATTAAGTGGCTAAGTATTAAATACAGTCAACACTGAATGTGCTTTAAGAAGGAAGATACCAGTAGAGCAAGAGGAAGGGGGATGAAACCCATTCTTCTAGAGACGCTGTCGCTGTAGTCAGTATATGCCTAGAAAACACAACCCATTTATCACAAAATATTAAAAAACACAACAACCAAATCAAAACACTGAATATAAAATCTATACATTGTTTAACAAGATCTTCACTTATCAAACAGTCTCACTGTCTTTCCCTGGTCAGAAAAGCTGATTTGCCGTTACTAACTCACATTTTTCTGTCTGCTGCTGACCAGGTCAAAAGCCAAACTCGCTCTGTATTCACTGTAGACCTGCAAACACAAACACACACCATCACTATTCTGTATCTTACTTTTGCATGAAACACAATGAGAATTAAAGACCATGAACTTCTAAGCATCTATCCATCACTATACTTCTGAGGACTTAACCTTTTTATTAACCCAGCCTAAGCTTTAGCCTAACCTGATAAACCTCAGCTTAACAGTTTAATCTGACCAAAAGTGGAAGCATAAGGGTTTTTTTTAAACATACAGTTTAAAGACGAATGTTCTTAGACAATATATGCTACTATGAAAAGAACCATAATCTGAAGGCCATTTTTCCATTGTTTTTTATTTTGCATTTATTTTTCTTACTATGAAAGATAACAGTAGTAAAAAAAGTCTTGAAGTCATTTTGAGTTGACCTGGACGAGCTGGTGTTCCTAATAAAGTGGCCAGTCTGTGCCATGTGAAGCTTTGTGGATGTATGGTGATGTATTAATGAGCAGAACTCCATTCATTTAAATGTGGCCAGTGCAAATGTGTTGTGAAGCATTCTTGGATAATTCTGCTAGTTATAGCCACTAAGGAATTACGATCTCGGCTCATAAATGCAACTGGTTTGTAAAGTTTTGTCTTCTTCTTACTACGTCTTCTGTCTTTTGTTACTATGGCAACCAAAGTGGACATGCGAGTGAATGCAAACAGTGTGACCGTACAAATGGCATTTGGTCACTTGCAACTTGTGGATTTTCTCTCCTTTTGCCCTTTACCTGAGTTTGCTGGTGAATGACCAAGTAAATCGGGTGAACCGAGTTTGACAGGGAGCGAACGCAAGGGTTAATCGCTGGCTGTTGAGGTGGATTACGTAAGCGTGCTTTATTTAGAACATGCACACACATTCTTACTGCCAAGTAACACTGCAAAAAGGTCCACTGTGACAGGGTGGACTAATTTAAATCCCTTTTTTCATCCTTTGTCCCATTACTGTCAGAGAGATCACCCTCCCAACCCCACCCCTCTTTTTGTTCTCTTACAGGTTACTTAAGATGTAAGGATGAAGTGAAGAACAAATGGAGACAGACTGAAGAGCTGCTGTGTGTGTGTGTTTTGTGCAAGCTGTGACACTAATCTGCTTGACAAAACTAAACTAAGCCACTGTAAGACAGAGCAGATCTCTGGCTCTAATCCCTGCCAGCAAGCGCATCCCACTCTTTCTCTCCTCCCATTCTCTTTCTTTCTTTCTTGTTGGCTTTCCCTCCTCCTCCTCCCACTCCCCCTCCCCCTCCCCCTTCACTTCCAGTCCCCAGAATAAAGTGTGAAAAATAAATAAATGTACATACACAGGAATGAAGCTTGCGTAATCTAACGTTCACTGAATTATACAAGCATATTAGTCCAGCACTAAACTGACCGTCTTCTTTCTGCCTTAAGATCAGCACCTCACCCTTCAACACGTTCAGTGGATTATTCATAACAATTCATTAAACGCTAGCGCGACATTTAAAACACTCATTCATTTCCTGTAACCGCTTAATCCTTACTAGTGTTGTGGGTAGTCTGCGCCTATCCCGGGGTCCACAGGGACTCACCCTGGGCGGGGCGCCAGCCCACCACAGAACACTTAAAACATTTGTTGTTAAATAGATTTCTGTAAAAGGGACAGTTCAGGCTCTAAAATTTGATCGGTGGAAAAAATTTATTGCAATTATTATGAATGAAAAATATACAGATTCATTGATGTGATTTGAAGGGTCGCAAATAAACAATAAATGATACTGTCACAAATAAAGAACAGCTCCTAAATGAAGAGGATAGTAAGTAGAGGCAGGCAGTTTTATACTGGCTTGTCCTTCTCGCTCCTGACCGCTGCCGAGGAAGATTTGGGTTAATGGAACTATTCAGGTCACCTTAGATGCTGAGAGCAGGGTCACTTTCCAAACCTGCCCCCTGGGAGACCTGTCTGCCTTTGTAGACTGTTCCTCTGCAGTGTCAACACGTTTTCCTTTTCACACTTAAGAAAAAAAAGGGAGTCTTGTCTATGTTGGCTTGATCTGGTCGAAATAGGTCAAGTGATATTTCGCACTTCCCACGCTTTTTGGGTCATATCCTTGCATCAGTGTTTACTTAATATCTATGCGTATCATGCATTATGAATGAATTATGCAGCAGTGAATTAGCTTCGAGTAAATTACTCGGAAAGTTGGACTAAAGTGGGTGGTATTACTAACAAGGCCATGCAGTATGTGCTTTCAGCACTTCATTACATTTTTATTAACCACTAGTTCATTTGTGGGGCTTTTGTTCGTTCTAACAGATAAACAATAACATATTATGCAGAGGCCACTGTATAATAAAAATACAAAACCTCAAATATTCTTCATATATTAATAAAATACTATGTGGTGAAGAATGCATCAATGTGTGTGTATATCACGCTATGTTCTGGGCAACAGCAAATTTAATGTAATGTATATTAAGTGATTTTTAAGGCATTTTCAAAAATATCTAATACTATTTAATGTTGTGATTCACAAAATATTGCAAAATTTACAATAAGAGGTTGGTTTACCACGGTGATGTGAGTTTTATTAATCATGGCAAAGGTTTAAGTGCAACGCATGCAATTTTTTGGGTACCTGTACATATATGTATGTATGTATGTATGTATGTGGTCTACAGTGATCTTTTATTTACTTATATATACACTCTATGTATTTAAATGTACATATACTCATTATGTACATACATACATACAACTTGCCTACACATAGTTTACATATACATATGTATATATTTTACAATACAGATGTCCATATTGTATATTTCTAGATTGTATAGTGGTAATAGTATAGTAATTTATTCTATTGGGTTTTTTTGCTGCCCGTCAAGGGGGCATTCGAAGGCATTGCCCCCCCCCCCCAGCGAGTCGCCACGCC
>JBBPCY010000082.1:17326815-17342023 GCA_037974405.1 Brachyalestes nurse | reverse complement strand
AGAACCAGGAGCAGATGATTCCAGATGATCAGGCGGTGATCAGTATACTGGTGGTGCTGAATGCTGAGTGGATGGAAGAAATAAGGGAGATTATATATTTATATATACATAAGTATGCTTCATTGTTTTTGCAGTGAGCTAGTAGGTGCTGCCTGCACTTCCTGTTGGAAACTGCACTTATGCTTTCAACATCGAGCGAGGGGAAGTTGCTCTAACCACTTCCCTAAGCGCAAATGGCACGCTAACGCTACGCCCTGCTGATTATCTGGAGCACCAAGTTATAATACGACACAAAACCAGGCCTTCTGCTCAGCACACAGGTGCTGCTGGTACATGCCCATCTGTTTCACTCTGAAAACACGTCCAAATTCCGAAAATAAACAAGTACAGGAGCTTCACTCAGGTTTGTACAGAACATAATGTGAATTTAAGGTTTAAAGAGTGTAAAGCCAATACTTTTTTTTCCCTTAGGGCTATAATGGGGCACAGCTCCCCAAATAAATATCTTCAAACTCATACTTTCTCTTAATACCATATTCAGACATGCCCACTGATGAAAGGAAAATGTGACCGCTTAGGAAACCCACCCTCAGTAGCCCCTTTTCAGAGGTTTGGTCCTCCAAGGAAAGTTTTAGTGGTTTCATCAAAAACCAAAGTACTCTGACACACATTGAGAATGAAATACAAGCGTATCATTTACAGCAACTGATTCAGTTTAACCAGTACATCAGGATATGTCATGGTCAGAAATGTTACTGCTTTTTTGCCTTATTCATTAAAAACCAGTTGCCAACCATGGGAAAGTAAAGATGCCACAAATCTGGCAACAAACTGACAGCTGATTATCTTACACGGAAACAATGATAATGTACACAAGTATCTTTTTACACCCACCATTGGGAAGCTGCTGTACAGAGAGAAATATCTGAAATCAATATGAAACCAGAGACTCCTCAGTTTGGCTGGCATAAGTAGCTCCTCCTTTTTTACTTTGTGTCACTTTGTGTCCATCATCTACAGGACCGACAACAGACAGATTCTAACTATCCTGAGGGGGAGATTTCTTATAAAATTATTAAATTATATACTCAAAAACCCTTTTTAATGTCAAATGGGACACAGTATGTGAGAGCCCACAACCTGTTGCCCATTTTTGTCCCCTGATGAAGAGATTTATGGTCTCTGAGAAGAAAACAGAAGGTCTTTGAGGTGTTACATTTGCATTACGGGAGTCTCTCATTTCAGACTTAGATGGGGCTCTAGCCATTGGGGACAATAAAAGGGACATCATAGAACAAAAACTACACGATGTGAAGGACAAAAGCACATACGGGGGTGCAGCAGCGGATGGAAATTATTCTATAATAGACACCTCATCCACAAAGCCCTCACCTCAGTCCATAAATACCTCAAAGCACACAGTCAGTCACCACAGAACAGGGGAAGGGGAACATGTGTTACGTATGCTGTCACATCTGTCCGGCTAAAACAGGCTTTGCATATGTGATGGATGTGAATCACCACCGACGGTGGACCTGTTTTCAGCTCGGCCTTTTTAAAGCTGTTTTAGAGCCAAAGAGGCAAAACGTCTACAAATATGTGCTGAACAGTAAATACCTTACAGTATGTTTCATTTCAAAATGCCGTATAACATGGATACAAGCTTTTGAAGAGTGTAGCATGTTTATTTGTGCAGTAAAGGTGATGTTAGTCACAACATAGTACTTGGAAGCATAAAACCCAGTCCTAAACGACGTATCTCTTAACAAAAAAAAACATTTTCATGCTTTTATATAATCTTAGATGTCTTAGATATACTTCACTTTACTTTGAGGCCTACAAAATGTACATTTTTATTTTATTATATACACTCACCAACCACTACATTAAGTCCAACTTCCATGTTTCTACACGTATTTTCTAATTAATGAGTTCCATTTCCCATGTAATTAGACCTTGCTATGTAATTGTGAACTGTGTAAACTATTCTGTGTAATTAAATGGTAAATGGAGTTGATTAAGTTTACGGTATTTAGTACATCTGTGCTCAAACAGTCCACATCTGTTCTTCATACCTGTAAAGCTAAACTGACTGTAGTCCTTCTGTTTCTCTGCATTGTTTTTAAGCCTCATTTACTGTGTTTATTAATGATCAGGACCTGCACAGTTTATGCTGGTCATCTTATTATCTGGTTACTTTAACTGATGTGTTTCTATAATTTGTAAGATTTCTTAAATATTCTTTCTTTATCTCTTATTTGTTGTTTTTACCCGACTCTCTTCTTACACACTGTAAATCACTGTTGCACTGAAATGTATGAAAGGTGCTAAAGTTTTTTATTATTATTATTATTATTATTATCTACTGGTTTCTGTCATCCACTAGTCCTTCATCAGTGCTCAGTTGTAACATTATTCCCATCTTTTTCCCTGTTTCTTGGACTTTTTCTTAACCTTTGCATGTTTCTTAGCCTTTGCATAGAACATACATTTTCCCCCATTTTTCTGTCCATGTTATTATTATTGTATATTATTGTTTATCTCTTCCATGTGTCTTTGTTTTGATGTTAGTCTCCACCCTAGCCCTGTCTACTGCTTAGTTTCTCTGCTCTAACTCCGCCTCCTCTTAAATTTCTGTACCCTAGCTCCACCTTCTCCTTAGTTTCTCCACCCAGCCCCACCTCTTCCTTTTTTTCTCAACCCTAGCCCCGCCTCCTCAATAGTTTCTCCACCCTAGACCCGCCTCCTCCTTAGTTTCTCTGCCGTAGCCCCTACCCCTCCTTAGTTTCTTTACTGTAGCCCCGCCTCTCCTTAGATTCTCCACCCTAGCCCCCCTTCCTCCTTAGTTTCTCTACCATAACCCCTCCCCCTTAGTTTCTATACCCTAGCCCCGCCTCCTCTTTAGATTCTCCACCCTAGCCCCACCTCCTTAGTTTCTCCACCCTAGTCTCGCCTCCTCCTCAGTTTCTCTACCCCAGCCCCGCCTCCTCCTTAGATTCTCCACCCTAGCCCCGCCTCCTCATTCATTTCTCTACCCTAGTCCCACCTCCTCATCAGTTTCTCTACCCTAGCCCCACCTCCTTAGCTTGTCCACCTTAGCCCCGCCTCCTCATTCGTTTCTCTACCCTAGCCCCACCACTTCTCATTTGTTTAGTTTGTATAAATATCTCGTGTTTTTCAGTCTGGTATTGTTGGTTCCTGCAGTTTTTGTTCCGGTCTTCTTGTTTGGTGTTAATGTTTATGTATTTTACACCCCAGTCTCTTTTTGCTTTCAGTGTTCTCGTAGTTTCTCCTTTAGTCTCCTATTTCTCACGCTTTTGTTAATAAATCTCTGCTCATGATTACATCCTACTCCGTGCGAAACATCTCCATGTGACATCAGTTTGGGTCAAAGACATCCACCCGTAAGTCCCCTCAGTTCAGCATCAGTTTGGATATTTCTTTGGATATTAACCAATTATCGCTAAATATACATCATAGAATTTGTCCAATCAGCTTTTTTTCCATTATGTTTTTTTTTTTCTTTCAGTTTCTATGTCCATTTCAAAGCTAAGTGAACTAAAACTACGATGCCACAGTGTATCGTTTGCTGTCCAGAATACGGGAACTAAACTGCAGATATAAATGCACCCTGAGGGGGTTTTTACATTTACTTCTTCTTTAATAAACAAAACTCAGTTCCGTCACAATGAATAAACTGCAGAAAACCTGAGTGCTTTTTGGACTCAGTTCTCTTTCTGGTCCTCACTGTGGAAAAACACTCAGAACATCAGTCACTGATGTTCATGGAATCTTATGATCTTCTGGTTAAATTACTGGAGCTTACTGTGATTACACTGTAGATGATAAAGTTTACCACTCAAGGCCAGGCGTTGCTGTGATTCATCACTCTGAAAGTGCTGGAAGACGGGGTGTGTGTGTGTGAACCAGAAACCACACTGTGGGAAGCAGTCTGAGGTCCTTTTAGCATTTTGGTCCATGTAGAGGGGTCTGAGTTTGTTTTGTGTGTTCACATGACTCTGAGACCACTTTTGAAGTCACTTCAGTTCAGCATTAGCTTGGATATTTCTTTAGATATTAACTCATTATCACAAAAAATACATCATAAGTGACTTTTGAAGTGAAAGTGATCATTCTGTCATACGTGACCACAGCACAAAATTCTTCCTCTGTATTTAACAAGCAAAGCAGCCAGGAACACAGCACCCGGGGAACAGTGTGTGGGGTGGTACTTTACTCAAGAGAACCTCAGTGGTGCCACTAGCAGTCTTGAGAATCGAACCCAGAACTCCCTGATCGCAGGGCTAACACCCTAACCACTTGGCCACCAGATGAATGTACCAAAAGATTCACAGTTTGTTACTGTGCCTTTAAGACTGATGATGAATTATTCAAGCAGAACAAAGAGCATCTAACCGAAGTCCTGAACCAGTGAAGAACCAGGAGCAGATGATTCCAGATGATCAGGCGGTGATCAGTATACTGGTGGTGCTGAATGCTGAGTGGTTGGAACTCCTCTATCTAGGCTTCTTGTATCTTTAGGTACTTTGCCCCCTCTCATTTGTTCCCATTTCTTTAATTTTATCTACTCAGAATTCTAAAGATAAAGCCATTTGACAGTTTAGTCTTTCTGTATATTGGTACAGTACATGGTATTTGAGAATATGTACATATAAATATATTATGTCAATATATGTCAATTGTGTAATTATATAATTAGTATAAATATATATAATATATATAATATATTAGTAATAAAGTATGCTACTTAGCTGCTCTATTATTAACCCTTACGTAACCATCACAAAGAAAAACGAAGTAAAAACAGCTGTTTTTTTATACATAGGTTTTTATTTTATCATTTTACAATAACGAGTAAGGCAGCAATGTATTCAAACATAATCTATTGTTTATATGTTCTGTCATGTGTGTCTTATTAGCTATAGTTAGCTAAAGTTCAAGGTAAACTAATAAACAAAATAGGTTAGTTAGTGAAACTTTGAAGAATGAACCCTCGTTTTGTAAGGGGAACATTAAAGAAACTCAGATTTTTTTGCTCAAATAGCTTTGTCAATTATATGTATGCTGCTGCTAGTTCCTTTTTTTAAAGGGACCGTATCCTGCATTTTATGTCAGAATATTATGTCCTAAATGTATAATATGGATATAACCCTGTCGCTCTCAAAACAAAACCTCCAATCTCCAAACGAGTAACTTTTCTGGAGAGGAGAAAACATGTCTAACTTTTAGTAGAAGTTAAAGCAAAGTCGTTTTGGACCATATCTGTTTGTCTATTCATCACACATAGTAAAGGTCTGCTAGTGTTTTCAGAATATAAAAACAACAACAAAAAAAGACAAGCAAAGTTTTCTTCCAGCAGCAGTGATATGTAAGTACCTATATATGCTAAGGATCATGTATAAAAAAATATGTAGCATTGGGAAAAAAGCTCAAAATCAGGACCATTTTGGTCCCCACATTGTAGGTTTTTGTTCGTGAAAATGTACCCAAACATTTTTGTCCTGAAAATGTGTGAAAACAAACACACATACACACAGGCCAACTATCAACAGTGTGCAACTCGGCTGGGCTTTTGTTCGCCACGTTTCCATGTATACACACACACACACACACACACACACACACACGCTCCCGTTTTCACAGACCCTCTCTCGTTTTCTCTTTCCCTCTCAGCAGACTGATATATTCACATATTCTCTTGCTCTCTCGCAAGCCATCACTCTCTCTCATCCTCACACACACACACACACACACACACACACAGGACTGCGTTTTTAGCTCCCTCATTGTGAGCAGGAATGTGTTCCTCCTCATTGTGAATTCAGGGCTGAGCTGCACAAAACAAAAAAGGAAAATATAGCCCCCCTTCCCTCCCCCTCTACCCACCTCTCGCTCTCCTGCTAGTTCTCTCTCTCTCTCTCTCTTTCTCTCTCCCTCTCTCTCTTCATCTCTCTCTTTCTCTCTCGCTCTCTTTTCCTCACACACAAACTGAGACCCACACACACACACCCTTCAGTCTCTTTCCTTCCCTCTCTACCTATTATAAAAGTGAGAACAGCCGCTAGGTTAAAGTGTAAAATAACGTTAGCATGCGTTACTGTAACACGTTTAAAGAGTGATGGTGCTGTAATTGTATTAGGTTAATGTTTTGTTTAGTGTAAATGTGGGTGTGTGTGTCTTTTAATCAGCAAACTGTGCCATGGTCACCCATGAAGAAATACTACATCCAGACATTCCAGTGTTTCTAATGAGAAATGAGCTTTCAGTTAAAACAAAGGGAAGTAAAGGACTTGTCAGGAATCTGTCAGTCTTTCAGTATTGTCCCACCGGTCCAGTCACCTTGACTTACTACTACAAGCATATTCACTGACCTGAATGACTAAAACCCTTCACAGACATATTATGGGTCAGTTAGCATTAAGCGAAATGAGCTCATGGTAACTGGCAGATTCAACGCTTATTCATTTTTAGCAGCTTGGGCATTTTCGCCTGAAGTATTTCTGTAAAAGTCGATCCATGGAAGCTCAAGAGTGCTTGTCAGAGGTGGAACATAATGAATTACAGCTGCTCTTGCTATAATACTTGAGTGCTTTTTCCTGTAATGGTACTTTTTACAGTAATTTTACTGTAATTTAATAATACTAATAAAGTATTCAACTTTTTTAAACCATTATAAGGGAAAATCTAACAGCTTTTCACACGTCTAACCTGAAGAAGCAATTGACTGACTGTCGAACTCATCTTAGCTAAATAGTTACTGTGTATGTGTTTGTTTTATTATTTAAAATTTTTATTTTTTTAATTTTACAATAACAAGAAGGGCATTTATATGTTTATTTGTTCTATGGTGAGTGTATGTATGTAAGCTTGCTAATTTAGCTAGTTTGGATAGTTTGTGTGGGTTTATGTCACCGTAAATCCATAAATTGTTTTTTTACGTTTTCCTACCTCTCTTTATTCCTTCGTTCTGAACAGAGTGGTTTTATACTGTGCATACAACACTGAAATATGTACATAATCTCTGTTCTGTCCTGTATTTGCACCTCATTCAAAAGCAGCCCAGACCTGAAACACTCCTTATAACTTCGTTATGAATGTTCGGGGCTAAACTGCTGCTTGCGGAGTGGCTGGATATATTTATGAACATGCCTTGTTTTCTGTGGCATCATGTAAATGGTGAATACAAAATGGGTTTGGCGACTGTATAGTGTGTTTTGAAACTTTCACGTTTGTGTACTGAAATTGAAAGTAGCAGTACTCATCACTGTGACCCTGTGAGGGTTCATGCTCATACTGGCATTCAGGCAGCCCCTCACAGCTCTGAGAAAAGACCCCCCGCCTCGTGGCCTGTAGGACTGCATTACAGTGGGGAGACATTTCGATTGAGAAGCAGAAAGTAGTAAACTAGAAAAGCCTCAATAAATTGCACTGACAACATAAATATAGTAAATATAGTAAATATGTCACTAAATCTGCATCTGCCCTCCGAAATAGAGACGTATGCAACTTTGCTCTTTAGTAAATCGACATTTGTGAATTAGATATTGATTTTCAAAAACTTGTGTGTGTGTGTATGTATATATATATATACATACACACACACACAAGTTTTTGAAAATCAATATCTAATTCACAAATGTCGATTTACTAAAGAGCAAAGTTGCATACGTCTCTATTTCGGAGGGCAGATGCAGATTTAGTGACATATTTACTATATTTACTATATTTATGTTGTCAGTGCAATTTATTGAGGCTTTTCTAGTTTACTACTTTCTGCTTCTCAATCGAAATGTCTCCCCACTGTAATGCAGTCCTACAGGCCACGAGGCGGGGGGTCTTTTCTCAGAGCTGTGAGGGGCTGCCTGAATGCCAGTATGAGCATGAACCCTCACAGGGTCACAGTGATGAGTACTGCTACTTTCAATTTCAGTACACAAACGTGAAAGTTTCAAAACACACTATACAGTCGCCAAACCCATTTTGTATTCACCATTTACATGATGCCACAGAAAACAAGGCATGTTCATAAATATATCCAGCCACTCCGCAAGCAGCAGTTTAGCCCCGAACATTCATAACGAAGTTATAAGGAGTGTTTCAGGTCTGGGCTGCTTTTGAATGAGGTGCAAATACAGGACAGAACAGAGATTATGTACATATTTCAGTGTTGTATGCACAGTATAAAACCACTCTGTTCAGAACGAAGGAATAAAGAGAGGTAGGAAAACGTAAAAAAACAATTTATGGATTTACGGTGACATAAACCCACACAAACTATCCAAACTAGCTAAATTAGCAAGCTTACATACATACACTCACCATAGAACAAATAAACATATAAATGCCCTTCTTGTTATTGTAAAATTAAAAAAATAAAAATTTTAAATAATAAAACAAACACATACACAGTAACTATTTAGCTAAGATGAGTTCGACAGTCAGTCAATTGCTTCTTCAGGTTAGACGTGTGAAAAGCTGTTAGATTTTCCCTTATAATGGTTTAAAAAAGTTGAATACTTTATTAGTATTATTAAATTACAGTAAAATTACTGTAAAAAGTACCATTACAGGAAAAAGCACTCAAGTATTATAGCAAGAGCAGCTGTAATTCATTATGTTCCACCTCTGACAAGCACTCTTGAGCTTCCATGGATCGACTTTTACAGAAATACTTCAGGCGAAAATGCCCAAGCTGCTAAAAATGAATAAGCGTTGAATCTGCCAGTTACCATGAGCTCATTTCGCTTAATGCTAACTGACCCATAATATGTCTGTGAAGGGTTTTAGTCATTCAGGTCAGTGAATATGCTTGTAGTAGTAAGTCAAGGTGACTGGACCGGTGGGACAATACTGAAAGACTGACAGATTCCTGACAAGTCCTTTACTTCCCTTTGTTTTAACTGAAAGCTCATTTCTCATTAGAAACACTGGAATGTCTGGATGTAGTATTTCTTCATGGGTGACCATGGCACAGTTTGCTGATTAAAAGACACACACACCCACATTTACACTAAACAAAACATTAACCTAATACAATTACAGCACCATCACTCTTTAAACGTGTTACAGTAACGCATGCTAACGTTATTTTACACTTTAACCTAGCGGCTGTTCTCACTTTTATAATAGGTAGAGAGGGAAGGAAAGAGACTGAAGGGTGTGTGTGTGTGGGTCTCAGTTTGTGTGTGAGGAAAAGAGAGCGAGAGAGAAAGAGAGAGATGAAGAGAGAGAGGGAGAGAGAAAGAGAGAGAGAGAGAGAGAACTAGCAGGAGAGCGAGAGGTGGGTAGAGGGGGAGGGAAGGGGGGCTATATTTTCCTTTTTTGTTTTGTGCAGCTCAGCCCTGAATTCACAATGAGGAGGAACACATTCCTGCTCACAATGAGGGAGCTAAAAACGCAGTCCTGTGTGTGTGTGTGTGTGTGTGTGTGTGTGAGGATGAGAGAGAGTGATGGCTTGCGAGAGAGCAAGAGAATATGTGAATATATCAGTCTGCTGAGAGGGAAAGAGAAAACGAGAGAGGGTCTGTGAAAACGGGAGCGTGTGTGTGTGTGTGTGTGTGTGTGTGTGTGTATACATGGAAACGTGGCGAACAAAAGCCCAGCCGAGTTGCACACTGTTGATAGTTGGCCTGTGTGTATGTGTGTTTGTTTTCACACATTTTCAGGACAAAAATGTTTGGGTACATTTTCACGAACAAAAACCTACAATGTGGGGACCAAAATGGTCCTGATTTTGAGCTTTTTTCCCAATGCTACATATTTTTTTATACATGATCCTTAGCATATATAGGTACTTACATATCACTGCTGCTGGAAGAAAACTTTGCTTGTCTTTTTTTGTTGTTGTTTTTATATTCTGAAAACACTAGCAGACCTTTACTATGTGTGATGAATAGACAAACAGATATGGTCCAAAACGACTTTGCTTTAACTTCTACTAAAAGTTAGACATGTTTTCTCCTCTCCAGAAAAGTTACTCGTTTGGAGATTGGAGGTTTTGTTTTGAGAGCGACAGGGTTATATCCATATTATACATTTAGGACATAATATTCTGACATAAAATGCAGGATACGGTCCCTTTAAAAAAAGGAACTAGCAGCAGCATACATATAATTGACAAAGCTATTTGAGCAAAAAAATCTGAGTTTCTTTAATGTTCCCCTTACAAAACGAGGGTTCATTCTTCAAAGTTTCACTAACTAACCTATTTTGTTTATTAGTTTACCTTGAACTTTAGCTAACTATAGCTAATAAGACACACATGACAGAACATATAAACAATAGATTATGTTTGAATACATTGCTGCCTTACTCGTTATTGTAAAATGATAAAATAAAAACCTATGTATAAAAAAACAGCTGTTTTTACTTCGTTTTTCTTTGTGATGGTTACGTAAGGGTTAATAATAGAGCAGCTAAGTAGCATACTTTATTACTAATATATTATATATATTATATATATTTATACTAATTATATAATTACACAATTGACATATATTGACATAATATATTTATATGTACATATTCTCAAATACCATGTACTGTACCAATATACAGAAAGACTAAACTGTCAAATGGCTTTATCTTTAGAATTCTGAGTAGATAAAATTAAAGAAATGGGAACAAATGAGAGGGGGCAAAGTACCTAAAGATACAAGAAGCCTAGATAGAGGAGTTCCAACCACTCAGCATTCAGCACCACCAGTATACTGATCACCGCCTGATCATCTGGAATCATCTGCTCCTGGTTCTTCACTGGTTCAGGACTTCGGTTAGATGCTCTTTGTTCTGCTTGAATAATTCATCATCAGTCTTAAAGGCACAGTAACAAACTGTGAATCTTTTGGTACATTCATCTGGTGGCCAAGTGGTTAGGGTGTTAGCCCTGCGATCAGGGAGTTCTGGGTTCGATTCTCAAGACTGCTAGTGGCACCACTGAGGTTCTCTTGAGTAAAGTACCACCCCACACACTGTTCCCCGGGTGCTGTGTTCCTGGCTGCTTTGCTTGTTAAATACAGAGGAAGAATTTTGTGCTGTGGTCACGTATGACAGAATGATCACTTTCACTTCAAAAGTCACTTATGATGTATTTTTTGTGATAATGAGTTAATATCTAAAGAAATATCCAAGCTAATGCTGAACTGAAGTGACTTCAAAAGTGGTCTCAGAGTCATGTGAACACACAAAACAAACTCAGACCCCTCTACATGGACCAAAATGCTAAAAGGACCTCAGACTGCTTCCCACAGTGTGGTTTCTGGTTCACACACACACACCCCGTCTTCCAGCACTTTCAGAGTGATGAATCACAGCAACGCCTGGCCTTGAGTGGTAAACTTTATCATCTACAGTGTAATCACAGTAAGCTCCAGTAATTTAACCAGAAGATCATAAGATTCCATGAACATCAGTGACTGATGTTCTGAGTGTTTTTCCACAGTGAGGACCAGAAAGAGAACTGAGTCCAAAAAGCACTCAGGTTTTCTGCAGTTTATTCATTGTGACGGAACTGAGTTTTGTTTATTAAAGAAGAAGTAAATGTAAAAACCCCCTCAGGGTGCATTTATATCTGCAGTTTAGTTCCCGTATTCTGGACAGCAAACGATACACTGTGGCATCGTAGTTTTAGTTCACTTAGCTTTGAAATGGACATAGAAACTGAAAGAAAAAAAAAAACATAATGGAAAAAAAGCTGATTGGACAAATTCTATGATGTATATTTAGCGATAATTGGTTAATATCCAAAGAAATATCCAAACTGATGCTGAACTGAGGGGACTTACGGGTGGATGTCTTTGACCCAAACTGATGTCACATGGAGATGTTTCGCACGGAGTAGGATGTAATCATGAGCAGAGATTTATTAACAAAAGCGTGAGAAATAGGAGACTAAAGGAGAAACTACGAGAACACTGAAAGCAAAAAGAGACTGGGGTGTAAAATACATAAACATTAACACCAAACAAGAAGACCGGAACAAAAACTGCAGGAACCAACAATACCAGACTGAAAAACACGAGATATTTATACAAACTAAACAAATGAGAAGTGGTGGGGCTAGGGTAGAGAAACGAATGAGGAGGCGGGGCTAAGGTGGACAAGCTAAGGAGGTGGGGCTAGGGTAGAGAAACTGATGAGGAGGTGGGACTAGGGTAGAGAAATGAATGAGGAGGCGGGGCTAGGGTGGAGAATCTAAGGAGGAGGCGGGGCTGGGGTAGAGAAACTGAGGAGGAGGCGAGACTAGGGTGGAGAAACTAAGGAGGTGGGGCTAGGGTGGAGAATCTAAAGAGGAGGCGGGGCTAGGGTATAGAAACTAAGGGGGAGGGGTTATGGTAGAGAAACTAAGGAGGAAGGGGGGCTAGGGTGGAGAATCTAAGGAGAGGCGGGGCTACAGTAAAGAAACTAAGGAGGGGTAGGGGCTACGGCAGAGAAACTAAGGAGGAGGCGGGTCTAGGGTGGAGAAACTATTGAGGAGGCGGGGCTAGGGTTGAGAAAAAAAGGAAGAGGTGGGGCTGGGTGGAGAAACTAAGGAGAAGGTGGAGCTAGGGTACAGAAATTTAAGAGGAGGCGGAGTTAGAGCAGAGAAACTAAGCAGTAGACAGGGCTAGGGTGGAGACTAACATCAAAACAAAGACACATGGAAGAGATAAACAATAATATACAATAATAATAACATGGACAGAAAAATGGGGGAAAATGTATGTTCTATGCAAAGGCTAAGAAACATGCAAAGGTTAAGAAAAAGTCCAAGAAACAGGGAAAAAGATGGGAATAATGTTACAACTGAGCACTGATGAAGGACTAGTGGATGACAGAAACCAGTAGATAATAATAATAATAATAATAATAAAAAACTTTAGCACCTTTCATACATTTCAGTGCAACAGTGATTTACAGTGTGTAAGAAGAGAGTCGGGTAAAAACAACAAATAAGAGATAAAGAAAGAATATTTAAGAAATCTTACAAATTATAGAAACACATCAGTTAAAGTAACCAGATAATAAGATGACCAGCATAAACTGTGCAGGTCCTGATCATTAATAAACACAGTAAATGAGGCTTAAAAACAATGCAGAGAAACAGAAGGACTACAGTCAGTTTAGCTTTACAGGTATGAAGAACAGATGTGGACTGTTTGAGCACAGATGTACTAAATACCGTAAACTTAATCAACTCCATTTACCATTTAATTACACAGAATAGTTTACACAGTTCACAATTACATAGCAAGGTCTAATTACATGGGAAATGGAACTCATTAATTAGAAAATACGTGTAGAAACATGGAAGTTGGACTTAATGTAGTGGTTGGTGAGTGTATATAATAAAATAAAAATGTACATTTTGTAGGCCTCAAAGTAAAGTGAAGTATATCTAAGACATCTAAGATTATATAAAAGCATGAAAATGTTTTTTTTTGTTAAGAGATACGTCGTTTAGGACTGGGTTTTATGCTTCCAAGTACTATGTTGTGACTAACATCACCTTTACTGCACAAATAAACATGCTACACTCTTCAAAAGCTTGTATCCATGTTATACGGCATTTTGAAATGAAACATACTGTAAGGTATTTACTGTTCAGCACATATTTGTAGACGTTTTGCCTCTTTGGCTCTAAAACAGCTTTAAAAAGGCCGAGCTGAAAACAGGTCCACCGTCGGTGGTGATTCACATCCATCACATATGCAAAGCCTGTTTTAGCCGGACAGATGTGACAGCATACGTAACACATGTTCCCCTTCCCCTGTTCTGTGGTGACTGACTGTGTGCTTTGAGGTATTTATGGACTGAGGTGAGGGCTTTGTGGATGAGGTGTCTATTATAGAATAATTTCCATCCGCTGCTGCACCCCCGTATGTGCTTTTGTCCTTCACATCGTGTAGTTTTTGTTCTATGATGTCCCTTTTATTGTCCCCAATGGCTAGAGCCCCATCTAAGTCTGAAATGAGAGACTCCCGTAATGCAAATGTAACACCTCAAAGACCTTCTGTTTTCTTCTCAGAGACCATAAATCTCTTCATCAGGGGACAAAAATGGGCAACAGGTTGTGGGCTCTCACATACTGTGTCCCATTTGACATTAAAAAGGGTTTTTGAGTATATAATTTAATAATTTTATAAGAAATCTCCCCCTCAGGATAGTTAGAATCTGTCTGTTGTCGGTCCTGTAGATGATGGACACAAAGTGACACAAAGTAAAAAAGGAGGAGCTACTTATGCCAGCCAAACTGAGGAGTCTCTGGTTTCATATTGATTTCAGATATTTCTCTCTGTACAGCAGCTTCCCAATGGTGGGTGTAAAAAGATACTTGTGTACATTATCATTGTTTCCGTGTAAGATAATCAGCTGTCAGTTTGTTGCCAGATTTGTGGCATCTTTACTTTCCCATGGTTGGCAACTGGTTTTTAATGAATAAGGCAAAAAAGCAGTAACATTTCTGACCATGACATATCCTGATGTACTGGTTAAACTGAATCAGTTGCTGTAAATGATACGCTTGTATTTCATTCTCAATGTGTGTCAGAGTACTTTGGTTTTTGATGAAACCACTAAAACTTTCCTTGGAGGACCAAACCTCTGAAAAGGGGCTACTGAGGGTGGGTTTCCTAAGCGGTCACATTTTCCTTTCATCAGTGGGCATGTCTGAATATGGTATTAAGAGAAAGTATGAGTTTGAAGATATTTATTTGGGGAGCTGTGCCCCATTATAGCCCTAAGGGAAAAAAAAGTATTGGCTTTACACTCTTTAAACCTTAAATTCACATTATGTTCTGTACAAACCTGAGTGAAGCTCCTGTACTTGTTTATTTTCGGAATTTGGACGTGTTTTCAGAGTGAAACAGATGGGCATGTACCAGCAGCACCTGTGTGCTGAGCAGAAGGCCTGGTTTTGTGTCGTATTATAACTTGGTGCTCCAGATAATCAGCAGGGCGTAGCGTTAGCGTGCCATTTGCGCTTAGGGAAGTGGTTAGAGCAACTTCCCCTCGCTCGATGTTGAAAGCATAAGTGCAGTTTCCAACAGGAAGTGCAGGCAGCACCTACTAGCTCACTGCAAAAACAATGAAGCATACTTATGTATATATAAATATATAATCTCCCTTATTTCTTCCATCCACTCAGCATTCAGCACCACCAGTATACTGATCACCGCCTGATCATCTGGAATCATCTGCTCCTGGTTCT
>JBBPCY010000082.1:17261587-17273980 GCA_037974405.1 Brachyalestes nurse | reverse complement strand
CTCCGCCATGCTTCCACAATATTTTAAATATATATTGTCTGTAAATACACGTTATTGCATTAATATTTGCCTTATTTTGCCCCTTTTCAGTGAAAAGGGAAGTGACGACAACTTTACAATAATCATTGCTGCAGTGGCTCTCGAGCCCAAACTGCTAATCAGGGAAACAGAACTGTAGATAGAAACCTGGTGTTGAAACACCCTTTTTTTAAAAATGAATACTTTTCCATCACCGGAGTTCTCATAAAAATTAACTTGTTATTTACTGCGATTTTTGTAAATAGCTGTTTTTCCTCTTCTTTTTTTAACCTCGTCTCTCGGTTACTCTTATTACTCATGCATGCTTATCTTCCTCATCGCTTTTCTCTTCTGTGTTAATACTGAATGCTCAGCTAAGAGCCTCTTCTGCCCAGTGTTTCAGGACCGCTGGAGTGACGTTTGACCTGTAGAGGTCAAGTTGAACGTGGACTAGCATAAATTTGCTGACGCTTCAAGGAAAAAAATGTGATCCAGATGCCCATGTAATTGTCCTATTTTATGGAAAATAAAACCAAACTTAAATGAATCAAGTGTTTTGTAGTGTGTTTAATTTAGTAGAGGCTATGAAAGTCAATGAGAAATCCATCAATCAAATCCTTCCATCAAAATCGATCACGATTAGAAGTTTAACGGGTAAACAGACAGGTTCAGAGTGGGTGTGGTCAGAATTGTTCATCGTGGTGGTGAATGGAACCAGACGTCTGCCTCATAGAAAGTTATTCAATTAAATGGTTGTGAATTTGACACCTGAGACGTAGCTTTTGGTCCTGTAACTAAACCCATTTAGTTACAGGACCAAAACCATCCATCAGCATCCATATAAACACTCAGAGACACATGGAGCTTCACTGCAGGTTAATAGTGAATAAAACAGCTGTAAAAAAAAACAGTTGTGTTGGAGACGTCTGGTTCCATTTACCAGCACTGTAAAGAAACCTGAGAAATCACTTCCACAATGTATGTCTGTAGAATTTTGCAATATAAAACAAATCTTGCTGTTTGTAGAGCACAGTAGCACAACATTTGGGGAAACATTAACTATAATATGCAAATATGGATACTCTGCATTGCTCTAAGCTAGTCGGCTACTCTGGCTGACAAATACATCACAGCGAGTCTGGCATTTTTACTTCACAATGAACTCAAAAAAGGATTTTTTCACCCATAGTTAACACTAGCATCAAGATCCCATGGTCTGAAATTTGTAGAGAAGTAATTTAAATAAATACAGAACTGTTCAAAAGTCCTAAGTATCTGCAAAAATAATATTTAAAAACTGTTTAGATGAAAAGTGAGTGTTCTAAATAACTATACAGTAAATAGTGATTTTATGTGCAGTATACCAATGTGTTCCTTGTGGAAGTCCAGTATTACTTGTAGTTTCCATCAGAAACCTGGTTTGACTCAATCAGTCCTTCATTAAAGTAAATCAAGAGCTGCTGATGGAATTCCACAAATCTGAACAACGGCTGGAGGAACCGAGGAGGAATCTGGAACCGAACAACTATTTTTTTTACAAATTAAACTAACTAAAACTTTTACTGCTTTCTTGTTTGTATTTTTCTAACAAAAGACTATCACACACTGAGAAAAAAGGCTTTAAATAGTTTGCATATGTGCCTAAGACTTTTGCACAGTACTGTAGCTCCAATTTTTTTTTATTGTGTGCTCTGCAGTCTCTCTAATGAAGTCAGTTTTTTTATATGTGCTTTCATGGTGCGTTTAGGGATTACAGAACATCTGTAGAGTTTAAAACAGAGTTAATAGTGAACATGTGCTAAAATTAGTGTCCCAGGACTGGATGCACCCAGAAAACGGATGCCATCTGACTTTTTAGGAGAGAAATCCTTTTTTTTGTTTATAAAGATTTTTTTCCATTTTCAATTTTAAATAATTTAAGGTCACTGAGCTTTACTGTGAGCTTTATTATCTGTATTAAAGTCTAAGATCCAGACCCTTTTTTGCATTTCCATGGTCGTCAACAGTGTTGGTGCATCTTGAAAGCACTTTAATTACAAGAAATCGTAGTAAATATATTTATAATGGTAAATAAAATTGGAGGGTTATTTTCTGACGGAAAAGGGCAAGGCCCCCTGTCCAGGGACCCTAACTGGGCCTTGAAATCGTTAATGACATTTATAAGAGATAAAAGTAAAGTAGAGAGGAGATATGTAAGTTGAAGAGGCTCTGAAGGGTTGTCCAAAAGAAAAAATCACCCCGTCGGTGCCCATAGCTCGTTTACTTTCGATTATAAGTGCTGTGTTGTTTTTTGTGTACCACTTTATGCTAATGAGCATCGCTTTGGGGCGATGCCCTGCGACCAATGGGGTCTCTCTAGGAGGGCCCGTTTATCTCGGAGCTGGCCAATCAGAACGCGTCGTAGTGCATAACAAGAAGTACATTTGCATGATTGAGGGAGGGGGCGGGGGAAGAGTGGTTTAGCGGCGAGGCTAACAGAGGCCCCAGCGCTTAGCCGGCTAAGCTAAACGAAACCTTTCGGCTCCAAGAATGGATATAAGTTAACGATGACTGGAGAGAAAAAGAAGAAAAAGCGGCTGAACCGCAGCATTCTTCTGGCAAAAAAAATCATCATAAAAGACGGAGGCAGCGTGAGTCAAACATTTTCCGAACGATTTTTTACGGTTTAGCCGGCTAAGTATAGTGTTAGCATGCATGCTATTCTGTCAGACAGCTGAGTCCATCGTCTTTTACTGTGTTTGCGTTCTTAATGTACTCAGTCATTTCAGGAAAAAGTTGCATAAAATGAATGCCCGTTCAAAGCAAACGCATTTAGTAGCCAGGGCTGTCCAGCCAAGCTAGCCGTTTAACGTTAGCATAAGGTAAAATGTCCATATGCTGGAGAGTAAGCAGTTAATTTACCGTATTTATTATACTCCAGTTCACTTATTGTTCATCACTAACGGCAAAAAAGAAACAACCCCATGACTGTGGGTGTTATGGAGCCGAAATTGTGGGCTGTCTCCTTTTTTATTTTGGCATTTGAGTAACAGATGCTCATTGAATCCAATAGAGAACAACGCGATGATGTGACATAAAGCTGCTGTTAGTGCAGAGCTGTTTCATATTAAACCTCTTTATTTGTCACTTAAGCCTTATCTGATATAGTAATGGAGCCTCTTGTCATTAGAACAGTAGATGGTTTCATTATCAGCTTGCTGGAACTGCCTGGTAGAGTCATCCTTATGGAAATGCTACATTTAGGTGGACCTGAATGGGAATTGGGGGCTCAGTAATTAGACAGACTGTAAATAAACACACATGTCAGTATATTGTATGTTTAAGCCATTCCAAAATCCCTATAAAAGACCAGAGACCTAGACTGGAGAGGTCCAAGTCTTATTGTTAGAATACTGATGGGAGAAATATGCTGACTTACAACGTCAGCTTTTGTAGTAAATTGTAGTGTGGTGTTATGGTGAAATCGCAGGCCTTGGAGTTTACACTACACAGTAATATCCCAAATAAAGAACCTTTACTCGCAGGCATTTGGACACTGGTTAGTGGAAGTTTAGTATTAAGATTTGATGATTGCTCTAGAGAAATGTCAAAATCATTCACCATGGTGGCAAATGGAACCAGACATCTGCCCTGAAAAGCTCCCTCACCAAAAGGTATTCCATAAAATGCTCACGAATGTGCTGCCTGACACCTGATGTTCTACCAGAGCTTTAAGAAACTTTTTGGTCCTTAACACGAAAGCCGTTCATGTTGGAGGAACACAAGCAGGGCGTTGTGAGGCAAAATAGTCCCCAAGAAATCTGATTGTTTAGTTTTGCCGCTACTTTACCATCATCAACCTTTCATGTAAACACTCAGACACGTCGAGCTTTTCTGGGGGTCAGTAGTGAATCAAATGACTAGTTGAGACTCTGCAAAGAAATCAGTCTTGAACCATTTTACACCAAACCCACTCTGAATGACTGTTTACTACTGCATTATAAACGTTTTGAATCCCTTTAAGCCCAGTGTTGTTTGTGCTCTGCAGGTTATTAAAACCTTTAGTCTATTCCAGGTGTTAATTTGAATGGAAAAACAGACCTGCGGTCCACCACTGCTGGTTCATCTATATTCCAGACTGTGAATCAATACTATGTACAGGGGTTTCAGTTTCGGACTTATTTAAGGGTCAAACTCAGCGGTTCATTGACACTGTCGTGTCAGTGCTTAACATTTTGCATGACCTATTTTGCTTGTGAGAGCTGATTTTTGTGAATGTACTGTCACAGATTCTCTCTCGGCTATGCATTTTTAAGGCAACTCGCCCATCTGCGCTCTCTCCCTATTTCAGAGGCGACTCCACCACAAAAATAGAATTTTTAAATGATCAGTACCCGGTCCTTATCACTCTGGGTAAGCGTCAGCCAAATACCGCTTTAGCCTTCATCAGCTGGTCAGTGGTCAGAACACACACAGTACACCGGATATTAACAAACTTTTTAGCTTTTGAACTTCGGTGAAATTCAGTATGGGCTCATACAAGAAGCGGCACCAAATTCCAGCTGTAAAATGAATAATTAATAATATTAATAAAACCAATAGCATGATTGCATCTACAAACACTAATAATTGAGTCTGAAATTGTGCTTTGGTGGGTGTTCCTAATAGTCACTACTCCACATTCAAAGTGGTGTCGATGGCTCAAAAGCAAGTAACTCCAGTAAGCTGTCAGGCTTAGGAAGAATCAGATTTTGCAAAGATGAGTCATAGTGAGGCTGAAGAACTGCCGCCAAGGATTTACGCGTATTAAACAGCTTTAATTGGTAAAATATGTCTATTTAAATGTACACCTATGGTAGTATAGATTACTGCCATCTTGTTATTATCTGTCTAAGATGTATGCAGCCTGCACACTAAAGGTAGACAGTATAGCAGTAATATAACACGACAGTACTTCAGTACATGCAATATACTTTTGTAGTTTGGACAAGATCACCATCAGAACTGTACTGAAAATAGCATATGAAAAATTGAACGTAATGAGATTTAGGGATGGTATTGTTGAAATTGTACTGTTATAGATAATAATACTGCTTATCAATACTGATACTTTCTTGATCCCACTCTCAATAATTTGGTGCACAATATAACTTTGTCACATGAAAAGATTTAACAGGTTTTTTTAAGAAATAAGGACCTAAACTGTGTTCTGAGTTTCTTGTGTATTTAATGAGGGAGGAGCGTTGCTACAAATGTTCTGATCAACAATTGTCTGTTGGTGAACTGCAGAGGACTGCTCCCGCCCCTTCACTGCTCCAGTTCAGCATTGACTGTTTGAAAACGCACCGATGTTAGAATGTATTAATGCTGTATAAACAGCAAGAGCAGCACTGATTGCCCATATTATTGAGGTTTTCAGTGCTGACCAGTCAGTACTGGGACAAGTACTCCATACACTGGCTCTGGTAATAGAACAGCTGGTGGCCTAGAGGTTAGGGATCTGCCTCTGCAATTGAAAGGCTGTCCACTGCTTCACTTGCTGAATGGGTTAAATGCAAAGAATTTCACATTGTCCACACTGTGTGTTTGGCTGTGTTCAAGAATGACAAATGGACATTTTACACTTTAATGGGGTTTTTGTTATAGAAGTATTCACCATCCTAATTATATACTCTGAGAAGAGTGTTGCGAGGTAATTAGCGGCCACAACTGCTTGTTTATGGTTTCAACACATCTGATCCCACTAACCAGCCCATTACACAGCCCTTCCTGAGCTGAAGTGTGTCTGAAGCCAGGCTGTAGTTTCATATGAATCATCTCCGGCTCTGAGCTTCACCGAGACATGAGGAGAAACAGATTCTACCCTTTTAATCCAGACTGCATTAATGTGTGTGAACAGAAGAGGAGATACTTAATTCTTGTTGTCTCCAGTCTTTTGTCAAAAAGAAAAATTCTTGACACTGTTGCCACATTCGTCATGGGTTTTTCTTTAATAAGTGGTAAATAGCACCACAAAGGGTTCTGCTACTGTAACAAGTACAATACATGTTCTTGGTGAATGTTCTAGAGCAGTGATCGTCAACTGGCGGCCTGCGGGCCACATCCGGCCCGCCAGAGCTTTCCGTCCGACCCCCCGATGGAAAATTAATGGACGTCTATGGAGCTAGACGGCTAAATTCTGCACTCGCCCGCGGAAGTGTTCTGAGAGTGGGAGTTCTCCTCATTAAGATTTCAGTGATATTACTGAATCAGAAATAGCCTAGTGAGGAGGGAAAAGTATGTACCTATATTTGTTTTTTTCTAAATCAAATGAAACAAGCTTTCAATCTGTCAGTATTCCGCCGGTCGCGGCGTGCACTTCCGGGTTCAAGTGCAGCGCGAGCATGGAAATGACTTTCAGCTGTACCGAATTAAGACTGATATGTGTGTATATAAGGAAAGCTAAAAAATAACAGAAATTTGGAAGGAAAATTAGTATAGCAAATAATATATATTACTTAAGATACAATATTTATTGTATTTTATTTTAGGAGAACATCTGGCCCTCACAGTGTTTGCCGAGGAAAAACTCTGGCCCTTGGACAAATGTAGTTGATGTTCTAGAGAAATATCAGAATTGTTCAGTGGTGGTGAATGGAACTAGTTGTCTGCATCTAAAATCTCCCTCACAGAAAGTTATTCCATCAAATGGCTATGGATGGGCTGCCTGACACCTAAAATGTTGTTCTACCAAGAAGCTTTTGGTCCTAAAACTAGACCTTTACCATCATCAACATTCCATATAAACACTCAGAGCTCCAAACACAGAACTCCAAATCTATTAACCCTCTGGCCCTCCTCGCTTTTACTATACGTTCAGTGCCCTCGCGGACAATTTAGGTTAAAATGCTTTTATTCTAAACACAACACTTGAAAAATGCTGTTTTTACTACATAAAGTTTGTAACTAACATCAGTTCTAGTCATAAGTATCAAATATCTATTCCTTTGGGGTTTTTTTTTAAATCCTTCAAATACCACTTTGTTTACACAATGTAAACACAATGTAAACAACCTCAAAAATGTTCTCTATTCTCAGTGCTACTGGGGCCAAAAATGGAACAAATCTGAAATATGTAACTGATTTAACAACAACACTGAATTTTATTTTCATGCACACACAAACCATTTAGAATGAAAGCCTTTTTAACCTAAATTGTATGATTTTAATAGTGTAAATTATAAGGAATTAAAAAATTCAGTTTTCAATTGGCCAAAAGTGTCCACGAGGGTGCTGAGTGTTACAATTGGATGTATGAAGTATATTATTAATATATTTACTGAGTTGAAATTTAAAGATATAAAATAACTCCAGATCCTTAGGAAGTTTCATTCCATATGCATTAACACATGGTCAAAAAATGGTCAAAAAAGAGAGTGAAGTGGACAAAAATGGCCCAGAGGAGGCCCAGAGGATTAAAAATGTCTTTTCTTTTATTAAAGATCCATTTATTACATCAACAATAATAATGTAATATTATTACCCCTGGTTGTTTCTGACAGTGATGGAGCGTGTGATTATTTTGGGCCTTGTTTAAGCGCGTAGAAGCATGAACAGAACAGACTGAGGCATTTGGGAGAGATCTGCAGGTCCACACATGAAATGAGAACACACCCATCACAGGCTGCCTGCTTCAAACAGTCAGGAACACCCGATTGTCTATCTAAAAATAAGCAAAGCTAAAACAAAACCCAGGAGAAACACCAAAACATACAAGACCTTGCCAAACTGTCAGTACAATTATAGTGAAAAATGTCCTTATATTAAATGGATTGATGCTCATTTTGTCCCAAGTTGTTGATGCCTTGAGCTGTAGCTGAAGTATTAAACAAAAGTACGGAAGAAATGTTTTGTGTTCAGTGCTTTAAATGTATGCACTTTAGTGGTAACACATCCCATTATAAATTATGGGTTAAGTAATTGGGAATGATATTACAATGAAAATACCATAAATGAGACATGTTTTGTCTCTTAGTTTTTATCCAATAACCATTTTATTCAATTTACGCTTTTTGGTATTGCCTTTTCATTTCTTGTTATATGACTTGGCTGGTTATTAACGTGTTAATGAGGCCTGCATTGTCTGTGTCTGTCTGCCTGTCTCTATTCAGCCACAGGGTATCGGGGAGCCCAGCGTTTACCATGCGGTTGTGGTCATCTTCCTCGAGTTCTTCGCGTGGGGACTCCTCACGACTCCTATGCTTACGGTAAAGTCTATTTTTCCCCCTCATTACCACACACTGGAAGAAAACATCGTTCAAAGAGGACATACATATATTGACTCTTTAAAAGAAGAGCCCAGAGAAAAAAATCATCACACCCATCAGTCACCGTTCTATATAAAAATAGACAAAATATAAAGGTTCGGGTTCAGGTTTCCATTGACTACCATTTTAGACTGTGACAACCTCTTTTTGTCACCGCAATTAGCCTTAGAAACCACATAAGCAAGTTAAATAAAGATGACTGAGCACTTCCACATGCTCTGAGGAACACCCTGCTGCAACAAAAAGAAGTTTAGGGCTCATAGCCAAAACTATGAGGCCAAAAACAGAGTGAAAGAGATTTCAGAATGAAAGTGTGCATTAATTATCCCTCCCTTTACAAATGTGGCATTTCAGAGCCATTAACAAGAGAGTGACATTTCCCTCTTACTGGAATCAAACATTCCCACAAAAACATCCATGAATAATTGAATCCTGATCAAATGGAGCAGGCGACTTGAGACACTGCTGGGTTAGTTGATGGGAAACAACGCAAGCCTTTAGAGGTTCAAACACGCCATTATTAAACCGGGTAGGAAATAACATTAACTGTGCAACCTTAGAATGTGCAATAAACGAACCCACCCAAAGAAAGATAATAGTAATGGTTTCTTATACTCCCAGATGTGGATGGCAGTTCCATCGGCAGGGGTTGAACTTGTGATCATCTGACTTAGTTACACCAGTCAGTAGTGGCGTTTTGGTGCTGGTGGACGTCTGGTTTCTTCTGCTGAATTAAACAAGAAATATACTGAGAGCAGGAGTGGTCTCTCAGTGAAGCAGAGAAATCAGCCAAAGTCATTCAGACACTGTGCCGCTCCTCTGTTAAAGGCCTATGTCCTGCACTTTTTCTTGTTTTTCTTGTATGTTGTTTCCTGAGATTGACCTATATGTGTATAGTTTTATGAATCAAAAACGGTCAATACATGTTTACCATGTTTAACAGTCAAGACAGTTTCGCGACCACTCATTATCCCTCCAAACAAAACAGGTTTTTACAGAACAACTGAAGTTGATGTTCCTACTTGCCACATTTTTATTAGACTTTTCTATTTCACTTTAAATGCTGCACCGGTTAAAGACTCCCCAAACATGTGGAAGAATGTGCTGTGGTCAGATGAGACTAAAATAACTTTTTGGCCATTAGGGACAACACTATGTCTAGCAAAGTAAAGCATCGCCCGGGGCAGCATCATGCGGTGGGGATGCTTCTCATCGACAGGGACTGAGAAACTAATCAGAACTGGAGGAAAGATGGATGGCTACGCACGGAGATCTACGCACAGAGACTTGTCACTGTAATCGCTGCAAAAGTATTGATTCTGAAAGGGGGTGAATAGTTATGCACACTCAGGTTTTCTCTTTTTGTCTTATTTCTTGTTTGTTTCACAATAAAAAATACATCTGCATCTGCAAAGTGGTGTTGTGTAAATTAAAAGATACAAAACCACATAAGCAAGTCAATGAGAGATTACTGAACAAATGTATACGCTTTGAGGCACCAAGCTGAAGTTGGCAGACTTCACTAGCACAGTTTAAGACGACTGTGCGATGGGTTCGGCCTGCAGTTTGCACCACGCTGTGTAAATACTTGTGATCACTTTTATAATTTGCCATACTAATATGGGGAATAAAGAAGCTCTTGGTGGTATCTGTGTTTTCCATGTCTCTCGGCAGGAACATCGATATAGATTTTAGTGTGTGGTGAAGCTTTCCACCCAGTTGTGGTCAGGAGACCTGATACTGAATATGACACAGCCCTCTGTACATTATTTTAATTGCCACTTTGGCAAATTAGCCCAGACAAGAAGCTACATTGGTTTTAGAGCCCGCGTGTGTGTGTGTCTGTGTGTGTGTGTCTGTGTGTGTGTGTCTGTGTGTGTGTGTCTGTGTGTGTGTGTGTCTGTGTGTGTGTGTCTGTGTGTGTGTGTGTCTGTGTGTGTGTGTGTCTGTGTGTGTTTGCGTGTGTGTGTGAGAGAGAGAGAAAGGGGCAAACCTTGGGTGTTGAACATGTTTGCAGACGGGTTATTGTACACAGCAGACTCTCCCAGCAGTGTGTTATAAGGGTTAGTGCCATGAGGACGCAACAGTGCATTAGAGATGAGATGATTAGCCATGGTACCTACAACACACACACACACACACACACACACACACACAAGGACAGAGAGACAGAGAGAGGGTGATAGTTCGAGAAAAGAGTGAAAAGGAGTGAAAGGTAGAAAACAGAGATAAAGAGAAATAGACAAAACAGTTAGACCGATGCAGACACAGGACAATAAAATCTGCACACCATCCTGCGAATGAAACATCTCATCAGATACACACGAGAAATATGAGACAAGTGCGACCGCACCAGGATTTATATAGAACACAGAGTCCTTTCATGGGGCACTTTCTGGGTTTTCTAAAGAACCATTTCTGAAAAAGAGATTTGTAAGTTGCATTATGTGGCTTATAGGGATGTTGTATGCTTTACTAAGATTTATTCAACTTTCCATGGTTTTTTAGGAAATCAAAAGTAGTTCTTCTAAAGCATCGTGCACAGACACAGCCTGAGAAAAAGTCCAAAACTCAACAAGGCTACGCATTTCATTTTTGGTCATTTCATAACTTTTTTTTCTACAGATTTTCTATTGGATTTATTTAGACTTTATATTTGATATCGTTCGTGTCTCTGCAGTCGTAACATAAGGAATTTCCCCTAGAATCCATGAAGTTTTCTGATTCTGAAAACAACATAATGTCTTGTTTTTTAACTACACTGTTGTTTTATCCAGTTTTATTTTTTAGCTCTCATTCATCGCCTAATGTTAACGTGAGCTAATATCCCTCTGTCCATTGCTTAATAAAGAGACTTTATTCAGTGTTAGTATATGTTGGTATACACTCAGTTGTACATATAGCGCTCGACAATGTTTAACAAAAATTATGAGAGCAATGTGGGACATCGTAGTGCCCTTCAAAAATTCCTCCGGAATTCCATTCCATTCCATTCCATTTATTACCTGAAAACACAAAGATCACATCGACTTTCCTTGGTCTGCCTCAAATGTCTAGCTGTTAGAAGGTTGCTACAGGCTTCATAGAACACAACAAATTCATCTAAACCTCATATTTAAGTGAAGGGAACAACCACATTTTGCCTACATTTAAAGTGGCCAATTCATTTCAAATGATATTCATTTCATACATTGCACCATGTTAGTGCAAATACGAGAGCAATGCCCTCAAAATCCCTCCTATTCCTTTTAGCACCCGAAACTGGAAATAAGGATTCGTTTTGGTTGATGATCACACTGATCACATTGACTTTTCTTCCTCTGTCTCAAATGTGTAGCAGTTATCAGGTCGCTACTGGTTTTATAGAACATCAAAAAAGCCTTTCATCCAAATTTTTATCTAAGTGCCTAAATTTAGAGTGGCCCATTCGTTCATTCATTCATTTTCTATAAAAAAAAAAAAATTCACCATTCACTCACACACTCACACCTACGGTCAATTTAGAATCCCCAATTCGCCTGACGCTCATGTCTCTGGACTGTGGGAGAAACCCGGAGACCCCGGAGGAGAACATGCGAACTGCGCCCTATTCATTTCAAATGATATTCATTTCATATATAACTGAAATGTTATCAGTGTTTTGTGGTGTGACAGTAAACTAGCATGAGCCTTTTGGCAAACTTGTCCCTAGTTTCGATTGGGTAAAACATAATCTTTCACAATTGCCCAGTTTTTGAAAGGGGACACATTAAAAAATACATGAAGTTTCAAACATCTTGTTTAATCTGGCAACAGCTGCTAAGAAAACGTGTATTAGTCGGTGGAGCAAAGGTCAATTAAACCGTAATGGAAGAAAAGCACAGTGGTTCATTAACAGCAGGCTGAGCGACTGATCTTTGCTTTGCTTTTGCTTGATTTCGGAGCTGAACTGTAGCAAGAAGAAGCTCAAAGGAGAAACATCATCTTAGTATTCAGATCTAACCAAGACAGGGAGGAGTTTGATGGTAAGCAGAACAAACACACACACACACACATACACACACACACACACACACACACACACACACACACACACACACACACACACACA
>JBBPCY010000082.1:17222607-17235869 GCA_037974405.1 Brachyalestes nurse | reverse complement strand
GATTGTGATCCAGACCTTCTCATCCAACATCAGTGTCTGACTTCATAAATGCTACAGAATGAATGGACACAAATTCCCACAGAAACTCAAATCTTGTGGAAAGCCTTCCAAGAAGAGTGGAAGCTGTTCTAGCTGGAAAGTGGGGACCAACTCCATTTTAAAGTCTATGTATTTGAATGCAATGTCATTAAAGTCCCGGGTGTTGTCCATATAGTGTAAGTCAAAGTGGCAATGTGTAGCCCAACATTGTTTTAGAGAAAAAAATTTGGTTTAATCATACACGGGAATGAAAAGTCAACCTTAGTTCACAGGTCTGATCACATTAAGCACTACACATGATATCCTACAGTTTAAAAGAATTTTACTTGGTTTCTTCTACTCTTTGATCAAAAACGTCTTTTCAGTTTGACTATATCACTGTTCACCAGCGGGAAAGCTCCCTCACCCCTACTTATCATCAAGCGAAAACACTCAGATAACTCATTCCATGCCACTGTGTCTCATGGAAACTCTGATTCACACTGAATTCAGGTCTTACTACACATTTAATGGAACTGTCTGGTGAAAATGTATAATTACCGCATTTTGTTTTTACCTTGCCTGTTGATCAGCCAACTTCTTTTGTGTCAACTTTAGTTTTCCATTAGTGTTATGAGACTAATATACCAAAAGTATGTAGACACCTGACCGTCACAACTATATGAGCTTGTTGGACATCCTTTTTATTTATTTATTTATTTATTTATTTATTTACTTATATTATCATTATTTATTCATTTGTTTATTTATTTTTATATTTATATTATTATTCTTCAATGTATCTGTGTTTATTTGTATCCTACCTTTCATCCTACTATTTATTATTCTAGCTATTTTTAGTATTATATATCTATTGTAATTATTTAATTTATGAATGAGCTACTAATATCTGAATTTCCCTCTTAGGGATAAACGAAGATTCTTTCTTTTTTTCTTTTTCTTTCTTTCTTTCTATCTATCTATCTATCTATCTATCTATGTATGTATGTATCTATCTATCTATCTATCTATCTATCTATCTATCTATCTATCTATCTATCTATCTCATTCCATAAATTATGCACATGAATACAGAGTTGGTCTAGCTTTTGTGACAGGCTCCATTCTTCTGGAATTTTGGAATATTTGCAGACTTTATATAATTATATATGTAGCACTAAGCATGTATAGAGTATCACTGGAGAGTTTTATTTTGACTTATATTTTACATTGCTCTTGTCTTTGTGTGTCTGTGCAGTCGTGGCATAAGCAATTTCCTCCGGGATCAATAAAGTTTTCTGACTCTGATTCTGTTCCTATTCACTCAAGAGCGTTTGTTCAAGAGCTGAATTTTGACAAGGAAGTCTTGCTTGCAATTGACATTCCAATTAATTCTGAAGGTGTTCAGTTGGATTGAGGTCAGGGCTCAGTGCAGGCGACCTGAGCTCCTTCATAGCAAATTTGTCAAATCGTGTCTTTCTGAACATTTCCTCATGTAGAGGGGAAGAGTCATGCTGAAACAGGAGAGGAGATATAATAGTCTAAAACGTCTTTACATGCTGTGTCATTAACATCACCCTTCACTGAAACCAAGCGGCCAAGCCCAAACCTTGAAAAACAGCCCACAACCATTACTCCTCCTCCATCAAGTTTTACTGTTGGCACAATATGTTCTGGTAGATAGTGTTCTCCTGGCATCCAACCCATTTTCATCCATCAGACTCCAGAACCCAATGAGTTTGCGTCATCTACCGCTTTGTGGCTAAGATGGACACACCCATCTCACAATAATGGCACTTCCAGTTAACCAGATCAGATTAAGCAAGGCAGAAATGTCATGAACTTCTAGCAAAGACGGTATCTTATTACAGTGCCATATTTAAAGTCATTAAGCTCTTATGAGCCATTCTACTGCCAGGGTTTGTCTATGGAGACTGCATGGCTGATTGATTTTGCACGTTTTAGCCAAGAATGTGGCTCAAACATCTGAACCCAATAATCAGGAAGTGTTGCAGATACATATACTATATGGAGAAAAGTATTGGGACACACCTGTTTCTTTCAGGGTTTGGGTTAGACCCCTTACTTCCAGTGAAGGACAAGCTTAATGCTTCAGCAGACCAAGATATTTTGGACAACACCATGATTCCAACTTTGTGGACCCAGTTTGGGGAAGAACCTTTTCTATTCCAGCAGGACTGTGTCCCAGAACACAAAGCAGCTCCATAAAGACATGACTGGAGGAGTTCAGTGTGGAAGAACTTGAAAATTTCCACAGAAACTCCAAAATGTTGTGGGAAAACCCTCCGAAAAGGGTGGAAGCTGTTACAGCTGCACAGGAGGGACCAACTCCATATTAAAGTCTATTTATTTGAATGCAATGTCATTAAAGTCCCAGTTGATGTAATGGTCAGGTGTCCCAATATTTTTGTCTGTGTACTTTTGACTACATGTAACACAAACTTAATAACCACCAGTCGTGCATCGTGTAAACCTCTTGCCTGGTTCGTGTAAACCTCTTGCCTGTATCATCACAAGCCACACTTGGTTCAAATATACTTGACACAAAAAATAATAAATAAATAATATAAATATACAGACAAAATGATCACAGTATAAACTGTGGAAATATGTTTTTTTTCATCAAACAATTCCTTTGAAGTAGAATCTCACGCATTTGCTTGGCATATAGTACAACACAGAATGGAAAGTGGGGGAGGGTACAACAAGCTGATTTAACTATAAAAGGAAAAAAGAAACATGAAGAATGCAACATCAACAGAATTCAAAGCTAACTGTGATAAAGGGTGGATAATTTAGTAAAGACAGATAGAGTACCGTTGCGGCCGTGCTGTTTGAGCGTGTTCGCCGAGAGCCGGATGGAGTTGCTCGAAGTTCCCGACTGAGGGAAAGTCAGATCTGCCAGTTTACCATCTGTGCTCAGCCGCGCCACCTCCAGTTCTGAAACAACAACACACACGGAAAATCAAACAACCATGCCCCTTCTTGCACGGGATATTTTCTCAGCTGTGTGTAAGAATTTATTTCATTTAACTCTTCAGAAATAAATCTCCAAACAGTGGCTGCTTTGGAATCATCTCAACCATTTTTCTTGATATGGCTTTGAAAAACCTCTGCATTAAGAAGAGCATTAGCAGGAGGAGAAAAAAATGATCCTGTAGTCTAACTAAAGTGGCTTTAGGTATAAACCTTTACTTCATATTCATAGTATCATCAACTTTTAGTTTGCTATACTCAAATGATGTGTAATACAAACATAGAAATTTGTAGAAAACGCAACCCACTAGAAACTCTGTCATTTATTCACATTTTATTCAGATGTGACAGTTTTATCACTAAGAAGACTAGGGCTTCAGACTGGCATTTTGTGGAATTAGGGCTTCAGACTGGCATTTTGTGGAAAGTAAAAAAAGAAAGAGACAAATATATTATAAATGTTTAATATAACATAAAGTATTAAAACATAAAATGCCTGTATATATAATATATATATTAATGTTGGGCAACAATTAACATTTATTGATTAATCGCATTGTTGTACCCAAAATTCAATAATGAATTCAAACATAGTGTATTGCTCACTTATTTTTAAAGTACTGCTATATGAACAAAAGTGCAATAACATTTGGTTTGCAAACAATTTAAATAAGGAGCTTTTTACACAGTTACACAGTTGAAATTCAAATATTTCTTATGAATCTCAATTTAAACATTAATGTAATCAAAACAAATATAAAACCAAAGCTATTTGCCACTGCAGGGCATTCATGTTTTATCCAGTTTATTACAGAAAAACAAGTTCCCCTCAGAGTCCAGAGCCACGATCATAACATAACAGACACCTTCCGAGCAACAGCGAGTTAACATTTATAAATCTGTCTTCTTTTTTTCTGAACAGGTACCAGCAGAAACATTTGTCTTTTGTCACAGAACAGCAGAAACAGTCTATGTTCAGTAGCAAGTTAATACTCAATATTATATTTAATATATATTTTATATGTATATATTATATCTATTAATTAAACATAGTTTAGCTAAAATAATCACATGGTGTAACATCATGAGAGTCGAAAAAGGGTCAGTTTAGCCAGACATGCTTAACACAGCTTCGATAAACACATTTACAATCACACATGTAAACGTTCAAGATATATTTTCAGCAATGCATAATACTGTTAATATAGGTGCTGTGCCCTGACATTATCTAAACGGGATTATTTATGGCTTTGGTGAGAAGCACAGTGAAATGGACAGCTGTGGCTGTCATGGCAGTGTCATGAAATACAGCACAAGGCATAAATATGTGTGTGTGAATATGTGTGTGTGTGTGTGTGTGTGTGTGTGTGTGTGTGTTTGTGTGTGATATACCACCTTCCTCATAGGCGAGAGATGAAAAACACAATTATGCATCTTTAAATCATTTCTGGACATGTGAGAGTCTGTGTGTGTGTGTGTGTGTGTGTGTGTGTGCACCAAATTAAATTTATCTTTCTCATACGGTACCTGCGGCTCGCAGCCAAGCTATGAGCTGCAGAGTATCATTATGTAATTGTCCTTGTACAGGTTGCTAATATGAGTTTGTAATCTGCGTGTCTGTGCAGATTTTCCTTGAAACACAGCCTGCTATGGTGTCTTAGATCAGATAAAATCAATTACTGAAGACTAATTGCTTTTTTTAGCCTCCTTCTCATCTCATAAGCACTTTTTAGTTCATGTCACTATCTCGTGAACGGCTGGGTAACACTTGCGTAAGAGTTGTCGTATCGTTCCGCCGCGCCTGATCCGTCTAAAAGTGACTGGACGTTCTAGGCTCTGCGGCAGTGACTGAAGTGAAGTGACCATTCTGTCACACGTGAACACACCACAGCACTCAGTGTGAACTGTGTGAAATTCTTCCTCTGTATTTAACCCATTCACCAAGTGAAGCAGCGGGCAGCCAGGAACACAGCGCCCGGGAAGCAGTGTGTGGGGATGGTACCTTAATCAAGGTGCCACTAGCAGTCCTGGGATTCAAACCCACAACCTTCTGATCACAGGAGCAATCACCAGACCACCAGATGAAATATACCACTAGAAATTGTTCACATCAAAATCTTGGGGTGGTGGTGGCCTAGTAGGTAGGATACTTGCCTCTAGACCAAGAGGTCATAGGTTCGAATCCTAACTTCATCACACCACCACTGGGTTCCTGAGCAAGACTCTTAACCCCAAGTTGCTCCAGGGAGACTGTCCCCTGTAGTTCGGGAATGGAAGCCGTGTTGAATAAAAGCGTCTGCTAAATGCTGTAAATGTAATTAAATTGAGTGAGATTTTCTGGTTTAAAAAAAAATGATGTGGGAGAACTTTAGAAAAACTACAGCTGCTTCGGGGGTGGATTTTTGGAGGTGGGATGTTATGAAATAAAATGTTTTTCTCATAAGCTGGTGAATGCAGAAGTAAAACTTCTTCGCAATTGTCTTTTAATTATCTTTGTGAAGGAGAGAACGGATCGCTCAAACAACAGAAATGAGGAAAACAAGAAAAGCCACAGATAGCAAGGCAGTTAGACTATATGGACAGCTGTTTCAATTATACCCATTAGCACAGGTGCATAAAATCAAACATACCAAGACATTTTCGACAACGCCATGTCATGCTTTTTTTTATAAATGGCTTTGGTCAAAAAGATGAGGCTAAAAGACACAAAGTTGAGCTTCAGAATACATAATTACACCAACAAATAACTTACACTGTACTTCTAGGCCAAAGTTTCCTTCTTCTGTAAAGTAACCACTTTGGTAACTTTGGTATTAGGAAATGGGCTCAGAAACGAATACAATTTCGCAGAACAAATATTTCAAAGGTTGTGTTATGGTCTAACATAACATTCCTAAACCGGTTAAAATGGAAAAAGTATATATATATATATATATATGTTTTATAATGAACGTTTTTTTTATGTTTGGAAATGGTTTTGCCCTTAGAAACCATATATTTTCAAATATCTTTAGTTCTGTTCTTTACAAAGGAAGGTTTTTTCTATAATAAAATACTTAGATACTGTAGATTTTTGTATATAACACCTGCATCTCACTGCAAAACTAAAAAAACATTTTGCACTAAAGACTTGAGACTCACTCCAAGTTCAAATTCTGATCTGGACTCCCACCAAAGACACAAGATTTAATTTAAACTCACACCCCAAAGAGTGAAGATCTAATTCTGACTCACAGCTCAGAGACTCTAGATTTCACTCAAACTTGGACCACAGAGACTTGACAAGCTTGACCTTAGAGACTCGATATTCAAGTCAGACTTAGGCCAAAGTGACTTGAGACTGATAAACATCTCTGTTATGCACCTTGTTGTTTCAGTACACACATTAAGCACACAGGTCAGAAAATTCAGCATTAGATCATTAAAAAAAATCAACAGATTAACAGTAAAAGCTGACTGAAATATGATGAATATTCATGATGGATAGTTTGTCACACAGAGACAGACAGACACACACACACACAAATATGTAAGAGGTCTGTTAGATCATGCTATATGAATACTAAAACAAAAATGGCCTAAAAAGGAAAGGTGGATTAAAAGTCAGAATGAACTACTATTACCTTGATATTAAAGTTTTAAGGTGAAAACTCATTCATGCATTTACTCATTTTCTGTAACTGCTTAATCCTCACTAGGGACGCGGGTATCCAGGGCCTATCCTGGAGTCTGCCTGCACGAGGCTGGGACTCACCCTGGGCAGGGCTCCAGGCCACCACTGGGCACACTCAGGCACACTCACACACACACACACACACACACACACACCTACAGGCAATTTTACAATCCCTGATTCACCTGCCCTCATGTCTTTGGACTGTGGGAGAAAACAAGAGACTCTGGAGGAAACCCACCCACCATGAAGAGAACATACAAACTCACACACACACACACACACACACAAGACCAGGACCTGGAATCAAACCCCAAGCCTGGAGGTGTGAGGCAACAGTGCTACCCACCTAGGGCCTTACAGTGAAAACTGCTATCTATATTGTATAGTCAATTTTAAACTGCACCTTTTCCACTATTAAGAAGACTTTTTTATATCCTTTTCAAACAAGGTGGGGATTATTACCTTTAATTAAAGTTACACTTTTTGGTCAAACATGAAGCCTTAGGTAGAAATAGAGCCACCTCTAAGTCCCTTACAGCATTTCAGTGTTAGAGAACTCCAGTAAGATGGTGATGCTGGTGTACTGGAACCATCCCACTAATGAACGAGTCATATAAGATGACAAATTTGCAGGCATGGTAGAAATCATTACACACACACACACACACACCCATGTGGGTTCCTACGGTGCCTAAAGGAACGAACTCACACACCCCTAGGGTGGTGATCAGAGGAGTAGTGTGTGTGCATGTGTGTGTGAGTGTGAGATAGCAATCCACAAGGAACAGAGCAGCCCAGTTATACAAAAAAAAAAAACACTTCCAGCTCTGCAACAGACAGAGTGCCTTCAAAGCCGAGACACACACACAAAGGCAGCAGTGCTGCTCACGCTGTGCCTAACCTAATTAGCTGGATATAGTCTTTACAAACACTCTGTACATGGAGCATAACACAAACCCACCCACTCTCTCTCTCTCTCTCTCTCTCTCTCTCCACACACACACACAGACACACACATGCGCACAGATGAGATTAATGTACAAGCCCTCTTTCCGCAAAACTTGAAAGTTGTTTTGATCTTACAGCTCCGACCGCTGTTATCCCGTTTAAAAGAGATTATATTTATATTTAGAGCCTCTCTTTGTCAAATAAGTAAGACAATATCTGCGTTCTGTCAGGAAAAAAAAAGGAAAGAAATGATCATTTCCAACATTCTTCCGCTGCGAACGTCTTCTTTTTTTTCGTCATTTTTTTTCCCCCTACAGATTCATTTACTGGAAGCAGCTTGAAGCAATGAGGGAGATGCAGTTAGAGAGAGAGAGAGAGAGAGAGAGAGAGAGGCAGCAGCTCATTTGAATAAACGGATAATGGAGAGAGATTTGGACCGCAAGATTAAGATTAGCTTTCGGGTAAGATTTGAGATTTGAGATAAAAAAAAACCAAGAACAAAAAATCATCATTTCACCGCTCCCCCCGCTCCTTTTACCAGAGGGCTTATATGTACGCAAGAAGCTGATTTTGGATAGATTGGAAAAAGCTGTCTAAGAAGTCCATTGGATTCCTTGCAGCAAAGTCCTAAAAGACGTAAATGTTCTTCTGTCAGTATCAATACAATCTGCTCAAACGCTGACATCGCAGTGACATTGACTACATACACCATGATGCCATTAATTAGAGCATTATTACATCACCAGTACTCCCTGGGTGTGTTATGCACGGTATCTACCTTCTAGCTCCGTTATATTAGATTTGTGTAGCAAAGGTTACCTGCCAAAAACCACTGCAGAAAAAACTGATAATGCTAAAAGTCAAGTAGTCCCTCATAGTCACATGTGAACACACCACAGCACAGTGTGTGAAGCAGTGGGCTGCCACCAAGGGGGTGCGCCAGGGAGCAGTGTGTGGGAACAGCACCTTGCATAAGAGTACCTCAGTGGTGCCACTGGCAGTACAGGGATTCAAACCCACAACCTTCGGATTGCCGGGGCCACTCCCTAACCACCAGACCGCCAGCTGCCCTGAACCCTCGACCCTAAGATTGAGAGGCTCTACCAAACGATTTTGTTTTAAATATAAGGTTTGGCATTTTTCTTACTCAATGAAAATGATCATGTTATCATTTAAATGGATCTGTGTGCAAACGTACCTAGAAAACGTGTTTGAGGAAGAGTAGCTGGTGTGTGTACATGTGTATTTCAGCCTATGAACAGTACAAATACTGCCAGATCTGTAAATAATCTCACTCATGTTTACAAAGTAGAAGTGCATGAACTGTGAAGTTACTTTACAACCAGTCCAAAAACTGAAACTGAACATGAGCGTGAATCAAGTAATAAGAAGCTGAGCAGTGCCTGCGAAGAAAAGAGGTTGTCTGCAGTAGGCTGACTTAGCATAAAAGCACATTTTTATAATTATTAAAGAATTAATATTATAATACAATCATATGGTGACTTATAGATGTTGAAAAGATCCATAAATACAACAACACTGATTTAAACATGAGTATTGGAACTTCTGCTAATGTGAACTGAATTTCTTTTGCTTTTTTACACAAATAAACAGTTTGATGTGGTATGCAAATACCACGAAAGATTCAAAAGGTACTGTTCACTCCACAGTCCATAAGGTTCATGAAAAAAGTCTGAAAACAGCCTTGAATTCACTGTTTTCGTAATGTAACAAGAAGCAACACACTACAACACTTTCGCCTATTCAGTATACAGCATTTAGCCAAGCCCTTCCACACTGAGGTTATATGATGTGTTCAGACTGTTTTATGAATGAGGTACAGTACAGAACAACCAATCACAACAAAGGTCATTTACATACGAGGTACATTCAAATGGTTTTTGCCCTTTATAAACTCTATTTATTAAGAATTTCAAAAACAAATGACATCACTTTTCTACATAGCCACTTTCCTTTGCGATGTTGTTTTCCCAGCTTTGTACCAACTTTTTAAAGCCATCAAGAAATGTTTTTGGTTGGTGTAGCCAGTGATGCAGTGCTACTTTCATATCATCATCACATGAAAATCCTCATCCTGAAGCTTCTATGAGATCCAAAAAGGTGGAAATCAGATGCCGCTAAATGGCGCTAAAGTCTCAGACACGCCCAATTGCTACTTTTCCAGCCTTCGCCATTTCCAACCAAAATATAAAAGTGCAGAAACTTTCTGAACGTCCCTCATATATCAGTGTTAAAGGCACAAAAGCACCTTGTTTAATACTAAAAGATTAGGAGAAGTTGAAAAGTGGTTGACATACAAAACCACTCCAAGGATAAAATTGGACCTTAAGAGGAAAAAGAAACATTATGAAGAAATGATCAATGATAAGGATATGGTCCCTTTTAAAGCAACGCAAAATGACTTGATGTAGTATTTAAGCAACGTTTTCTTTATTAAGACCATTTTAAATCATATTTCAAGTAAATGTCCTTCTACATCAGTAAGGATATTGAGTACTCTTGCAGTACTCAGAGTGCAGATAATCAACACTGTTCAAGGTTTCTTAGTGTGCTGGACCTGAATTGACATCGTCGTGGCGCTAATAACCCAACTGCCGTTGAAGAACCCTCAAGGCTGGATGATTAAAGGAGACGTTTCTATACAAAAAAGGGGATGATGAAATTCATAGAGAAGGAAGAAAGTAAGAAAAAAAGGAAGGAGCAGGGCCTGGAGGGCTATCCCTCCGAGAGCTGTTTCCCTTTAACGAGATGCATGTGGACTGGCCTTGAGTTGCAGAATGGCGGCTAAATTGTTTGCCAGGAACGATAAATTTCCTCTTGTGAACTACGGAAGCATTGGAGAAGAAGGGAGCCTCCCTGAACCCCGACCTCTCTTTTTTTCCTCCATTCTCGCACTCCTTCTCTCTGCTTTTCTACTATTTGTCCTCTTTACTTATAGCAGCAGTCAAAGGTTGGACAAAGAAGAAGAAGGAACTCTCAGTTATATCTACTCCTTGTCTGCATCTTATAGTAGCGATAAAAAGTGTGAAATGGTGCAGTTGTTTTAAATTCATGAAAAAAATATATGATCATAAACAAAGGTGACCGGCTATGAATGTATCACCTTATTTTAATATGCTAATACAGTTTTCAGTAATTAGAAAAATGAATACATTAGATGTTAGATGTTTCCAGAATGATGAAGGGAGGTTCCCCGAAGATGCTAGAATGACTGAGATAACTGGATCAGAAGATAAATAAACTATTCAAAATGTCAAAAATATCTTAGATTAGGAAGGATTATGAAGATTAATAGAGCATTTAGTGCATTACTTATCATAATTGATCATTTTATTTCCCAAGACAGTGTGTGTATGTGTCTCTGTGTGTATATCTATCTATCTATTTACATATATATATATATATATATATACACATATGTGTGTGTGTGATAACGCCTTAAAAATTTTTAATCTGATGCTGTGGTGACTCTGTGGTCCGGTTCTGGCCACAGGTGCTCTGTAAAATGAAGACGAAAACGCGCTGCTTGGCCCCGTGAGTGGAAAGTTTACATTTAAAAACAGACAGATGGAACGGTTGATATGAGGATCATTCTCTCCAGTTCATGAAAAAAGGAATTTTCGTACCATCGGAGTACATCTAGCCTAAAATATCACCTCAAAGCAAAGAATTTAGGAGCTAATCCAGCGGTCCGAACCAAAACAGCCCGATCCCACACTGGACCAGGCACTCAGATCCAAACTGAGCACGTCTACCTGTGACCCACTAACTCACTCCCTGATAAAATGCTGTCTGTTGCTGAGTTTACTTTGTCACTTACAGTACAGTGTAAAAAAGGTTTTGCTGTAAACACTTTCACTTCAAAAAGGTGTGCGATTAATTCAATTAATTTAGATTAATTTATCAAGGAGCTTGTAATTAATTCGATTACACCCCTAATACCCTTACTGGCTGCAGAAAACTACTTGCTGAAAAACATTTTGTTAGTAAAGACACACATCAACTTCCCTTTTAAAGTTGTTGCAATCCAATTAAACTTGACAACGTAATTTTGAAATGATCAATTAAAATTGACCTTCTCGACAAAACGGCAGTGATTAGTTTTAATTAGGCAATTTGAATGATAAGCATATACTTCAATTCCCTTATAAGATACAGAGGCTGGTGGACACACCCATGTATATGCGCTTGTTCGTCACATTATATTTGTATGCATTTTTAATGAAGTCTTTTGAAAGTTTCATTTAAAATTTTCAAAAGCATCATTGGGTAATTAACTGGCAGCTATCAGTACGTTATATAGTTGAAAGCCCAATTCATTATTTATATCTGCCAGACAAGCACATTCTAGCCTTTAACTAGAAGCGATAAAACTTCCTTTATACAGTCTATATATATATATATATATATATATACATACTAAGTATTATCTAGGTAAGTATGAGGCATGAAAATCTAAGTTCTAAATAATTACTCTGAGTAACATGACAAAGAGTTCCAAGACAGTCTAACTAAGTTAAAATAATACACCCAACAGGTTCTAGCTGCCACGGTAAGAACAAACATACACTAAATTCTACTGCTATGTCCCAGGAAAATGTTCAGGTACTAGATAGCTAAATGAAGTAAAAGAGCTGTATAAAGACACCTTAATACCTGACAATGTTATATTGTATATATTATTATATTGTATCTACAAATTAAACTAGATCTGGACAATAAAAGAAAGCAAGTTGACTTATTTCTACTTCCGGTTTCAAGTGGGTTCTTAAAGACTTTTATGTTATTTAGTTAAACTGTCTTAAAACGTACGATCATGATGGTCAAAACTATTATTTGGAGTATCATGACGGTAAGCTGGCGGTCTGATGGTTAGGGAGTTGGCCCTGCGATCAGAAGGTTGTGGGTTTGAATCCCAGGACTGCTAGTGGCATCACTGAGGTATTCATGATTAAGGTACCGTCCCCACACACCGCTCCCCAGGCACTGTGTTCCAGGCTGCCCCCATCTTCACTTGGTGAATGGGTTAAATACAGAGGAAGAAGTTCACACTGTGTGCTGTGGTTTGTTCACGTAAGACAAATGCACACTTTAGACACACTTTACACGTAGTACGCCAGAGAAAGAGAGTTTTCCAAAGATATGCCCTATGCAGTATTGATGGCATGCATCCCTGTGAAATTACTCATCTATACCACATCAGGAGAGACGAGTGCATTGCCTGTTCATTCGATCACAGCGTATACAGATCAATGTTTAACTGGCTTTTTCTCAACACCTTTGTTTGTTGTGCTGTTGCCATCGCTTGGGAGCCAGTCCGAGGCTTTAATACAGCATTGAGAAGCCATAGAGCAGAAACAAGTCCACAAAGCTGTGGTTTGATTTTCAAAATGTGACTACTGGCATAGTGGGTTAGTGGGTGCAAACACGACTATTCCAGGTCAAAAAAAGATATGGAGAAAAGTTAATGGACCTCTTAGTTATTGAATTCAGGTGTTTCAATCACACCCATTGTCACAAGACATAAGACATTTTGGACAACTCCATGCTTCCAACTTTGTGGACCCAGTTTGGGGAAGAACCTTTTCTATTCCAGCAGGAC
>JBBPCY010000082.1:17160914-17174078 GCA_037974405.1 Brachyalestes nurse | reverse complement strand
CCAACATCAGTGTCTGACCTCATAAATGCTCTACAGAATGAATGGAGACAAATTCCCACAGAAACTCCAAAATCTTGTGGAAAGCTTTTAAAAGTCTATGTGTTTGAATGCAAAGTTCCTGCTTCCGTAATGGTCAAGCGTCCCAATACTTTTGTCTATATAGTACATGTCTACCTAGTCAGCCTAGAGAACATGTAGCTCCACCTATTCATGTTACAGTTCTCAGGAGTGTTTCAGTCCAGACTACTTTTTGACTGAGGCATATTACCGGTCAGCCAGTCAGAACAGAGCTCATTAACTTATATCAGTCTACATATATTAGCCTGGTTAATTCTAAGGGATAAAGATGGTTTGGGAACAGTCTGTTAAAAATGAATTATTACTGTTTTTGTTGCACAAAACCACCCAAATATGATATGAGGAGCTCAAAAATAAAAGAAAAAAAGCATATAAGCCCTTAAAATGAGTTCAGTATGTTAAAAAACAGCCATTTCATTGCTGTACTTTATTGCAGAGATGGGGATGCTGCGACTGGAAACACTAATGCAAGCCACCTCTGGTTTAGACTTCACGCCACTACATGTGATTATCACTCGCTTCTCATTCACCATGCACTACTGATCATGTGCTACATTGATTCATTATTAGGTAAATGCTACTAGGTGCCAATCATAAAGTCCTTCCCTCCCATTGGCTGGCCCCGCTCCAGGTTCATTTGCGAGGAATTACAATGGAAAGCATCAATTTCACACTCCGATTTGACGTGCTACACTGGAATGTTTGTTCAAAAACAAGGTTTGCTGCAATATGTGATAACTACATTATGGGCACGGATGCTGTGGTGGGGCGTTGGTGAGGCGGCGGCGGCGGTGGTGGTGTGGGGGGCACAGAGGACGAAAAGAGAACGGAAATAAGAGCACGGGATGGCAAGGAATGAAAGAACAAAGGAAAGAAAGACAAAGCTAGCCAGAGAGTATGCGAAACAGAGTGAACTGGAGGGTTAATTCAGTGGGAATACTGTTGATGCTGGATCGGGTTTCTTTGCCTCGCTCCTGATATAAACCATTATGGGCTACTGATCCCCAATCAGTCCTTTGGTATCGGATATCGCAGAAACAGGCAGATGGTGAATTACGCACTTAAACTGCATTAAAGTAATGGACCTACCTCTCTGCTCCACTTCTGCGTCCGCGTTCACAAGGAGCGAGCGGGAGAGAGAGAGAGAGAGAGAGAGAGAGAGAAGGAGAGAAGGGGGGGGCAAAGAGAGCAGACCATAGATTAATGATGCAACAGCAAATCAATTCCATATGTACATAATGTGCATCATATCTTATCATGATCTCATTAAATGGCTAAAACTCCTCTTCATTTATTTTTCATATGTTCTATTAACTACACATTCGTAATTTCTGAAAAGTAATACACTGTGGCGGAGCCTGTTACAATCGATAAATAAAAGAACAAATGCATTTTTCAAAAAAAAGAAGAAAAAGAAAAAACAGAAAAGGCTGATTGCGTGATTCTTTAATATAACTTACCATGACTTTACCATGGATCACCCTTTAAGTCCCTCCGAAGATTAATTCAACTCAATTCGTTTTATATGTTTATACTTCCATAATAGAAGGAGCCCACGTCTTGGTATGGGATCAAAAACAATGGCACAATCCAGTCCAGTAAAAACAGAGCGAGACTGGAATCGATACTCAGATACAAATGGGTTCCCTTTCATTTAGTATATGCTCCAGATTTGCCACTTCAACTCATTTGAAAGTGTTACGATGTCTTAACGTGTTAGAGAAACACTTTAGGGCTGTTTAACAGAGCTGAACTGGAGCTAGATGGTATGTGTGTGCGTGAAAGTACAGTTCACTTCCTCACTATGATGAAATATGCATGAGGTGCAACTGTTAATGCATCACTCAATAAAAAAGGCCCTTGCAGGAAAGTGCGTCTATGTGCGTATGTGTGATTGCAGGAAATCTGATTTACAGGCAATTACTACCTCAAACCGCTCCCACTCCCCCCACCTGCACACATTTTCAGATTTCAGGCAACCAATTACAATCATGTGTCACCGGTTGATACTGAAATTTGAGTCGCTTCAACAGTTTGCGTGTTTGATTAAGTGAAGCAGGTTTACCGCTTGACTTTGCACCAGCTGATTTTTTTTTTCTTTTCTTGAGAACAGCGTGTACAAATTCTCAAATAGTCATGAATGTGTGAAAAAAATGTTCCTATGTTGAACATTTTTCACTTTAGCTGTAAAATCATTTCATTTCAGTTTGTTTCGGAGATCTCTGTGTTCATACTTAATTCCACGACTTTTAAGGCTTTCTTAAAAAAATATTTTATTAGCATTTTATTATATATTTGAATTCAAACATATTATTTGCTTGTATAAAACGCATCAGAGGAGTTAATATTCAAAACTCCAGGGGTGGTTGGTATAAACGGACTAGTAAACCCTAAACCCTTCCAAAGAAAAAAGCACCAGAATAAGGTTCAATCTTTGTCATCCATGTCATTTAGCTTGCTGTTAACAAATGACTAGAAGTTGAGTATGAATTGAGACACGGCTGATTTATATCTAGCCCAAGCTGTAGATTCAAGGTGTCTATTACAAAGATTTATATACAGACACACAAACACACACACAGCAAATGTGTCCAAAAGTTTGAGACCACAAGTAAAAAATTCTAATTTAATACGAAGCTTTGTGTTAGAAATGATATTATCTCACAATTAATCAATTTGACAATTTTTGCATACATCTCAGAATTTCTTGTCCACAGGTTTGTGCAAAAGCTTCTACCGAGTAGATCAGACCTATCTGAGAGTCGCATGAAAAGGATGAATCTCAGAGTAATGAAAAAATGTTTTTGTTCAATGGCCTTAATGAGATTATATTTAGCTAAGAAAAAGTTCAGAATCTTGAATACTTTACTGATCATAACTTTTATTCGTTTTTTATTTCAAAAATCAAAAACTTTATATTGCTTATTTCCAGGTTTAAATGAAAAAAAAAAGATTTTTACTGAGGTCTCAAACCTTTGACCTCTACTGTAAATACTGTTCTCGTTTATGTGTTTATTTGTTTTTTGTACTTTTTACACTTCCCTTCTCTAATACGGTAAGTGATAGGTAATTCATCAACAGGAATTGTCGAAAATCTTGCCGAATTCATATAAGGTTTTTTCTTCTCTTGTAAAGCTGCCATTTTCCAGATATAAAGTGGCTATAATACATAGACAGTATAACTTGGAATTGCAGTTTTAGAAATATAACTTGGAACTTTTTTGAACTATTCTGTATTATGTCGCATACATTTTGGATATAAAACTGTTTTTGACATAATGCAATGTGACAGCAAGGCTTTAGTTACACTGTCACATCTGCTCACATAACTGTTTTTCTAGCCTCATCTCAGGATCCTACATATAAAGGCTGCATGAACGGCTGAATAAAGCAGGAGTCTAACGTGCAGGCCAAAAGCAGAGGCGGGCTGGAACGCGGCCAACTGCTCCATCATGGGGGAGAGGGGAGAGCCAAAGAACCTCCAGAAAACATTTGGAACATGTTCCCATGGGTCTCTGACACAGAGGTAATTAAATTACCTGAGTGTGTGTGTGCATATGTGGATAAGCATATGTGTGTGCGTTTGTGTGTGAGTGTGTGTGTGTGTGTGTGTGTGTGTGTGTGTGTGTGTGTCTGTCTGTCTATGACGGAACTTCCTTTCTAATTATTAGTCTTCTGAAAAACAGTATTGAGCGCTTGTCCTTCCTTTTTTAAACCAGAGTTCACTTCCATCACTTGGTCTTTCTCAAGCTATTTTCTTCTGCCTTTTATGTCTTATAAATACTCTCATGTTTTACTATAATTAACGGGGGGTTCCACTGAACTTTGCTCTACTGCAGTTACATTTCTACACTGCCTCAAACCTTAAAGGAACAAGGCTGCAAGGAATAAGAAAATCTCAAGTTTACCAAGGTGTGCCTCCAACTGAAGTCGCTTCTTTCGTTTTTTACTATAATTACCAGACTAATCTAACAAGCAACCCCAAAGATTTGCAATGCGCAAACTGCATACCTGAATCTCCACAGACTTGGAAAAATGTACTAACTAAGCTGGAGCTTCAGGGAATGCTGCTACTATTGTCTTTAGGGATGCTATGTACATGTACAATATCAGCGCCAGACCTCAAAAATGCTCTTGTGACCAAATCGGTTACAAATTCCCACAGAAACGCGACAAAATCTGGGAAAGAAGGCCTTCCCAGAAGTGCCACAAAGGGGGTTCCATGTTAGTGCCATTGGTGTAGGAAGTGCATATAGGTTTGATGGTCAGGTATCCACATTCTTTTGTCTTTTGGATTTAATGTGGCACATTCAGAGTTAAATAACTGTGTAGTTATTGATTTTATGCAATGTTTATGGTCTTTGTGGCCACTTTCATGGTTTGAATAAGCCATGCTCATGCTACCAGTCCATGCAGTAGTAAAGGTCTCGGAAGAGTTTTATATTCTGTTCTATTCTGAAGTCTAGAATACACTTAATAGCTATGGTTACTTGTTAAACTGGATTTTCACAGGTCAGTATCAGAATAAGTCGTACACTTTGATAGTTCGGTTTTATCTATGATTTCTGGCTGTTTGTTTTCTTGATTTTTTTGGATTGGTCTTGGCCCACTGGAACCAGTCATACCTTCGCTAGCATTGATTTACTAAGCTGTGTTTAGTTTTGGGAAAAAAGATCCACCATTCCAGCTCACGTGGTGTGTGTTTATTTGTCGCTCTGGGACCTTTCTCTGCTCGATCGAACTGCCAGATTCATCACCACTCGTTGTTCTGGGACCTCATCACTTAGAAATGAAAAGTGAAACTGATAGAATTCATATGGATAGCATGACTGTACAGTCAATAGAGCAGCTGGTAGCCTAGTGGTTATTGTGTTCACCCCGTGATCAGAATGTTGTGGGGTTGAATCCTAAGAATTCTAAGAACTTTGAGTAAGGTATCGTCCCCACACACTGCTCCCCAGGCGCAGTGTTCCTGCTGCTTTACTTGGTGAATGGGTTAAATACAGAGTAAGAATTTCACACTGTGTGCTGTGGTGTGTTCACGTATGACAGAATGGTCACTTTCACTTCTTAGACATGACTAAAGGCTAATTCTTAACTTTTTTCTTGCTTAATAAGCATAAGACACTCTAAGCATGACAGTTGCCTGTTTATAATCAGCATGTTGCTTGTTGTATATATTTTTGCAGTCCATTTGCCACTATTTGTTCCGTATCAAACCATGAAAATGGAGCTCCAACTGGGCAACCTGCTTTTAAATGAATAAATCCAAAAACTGAGCTGCACCTCTCCTGATGTTTGCTTTTTCCCAGTCTATAAAAAGCAAACTTTCTGTTGACAGGGCTTAACCCTTAGAACGCGAGCAGAATGGATGCGTGCGGGAGGAGCAACAGATGATAAATCATCGTCATACGGCCAAACACCTTATATGGAAGTTCCCCCGGTCTGTGTTGATGCTCGAGCCATCATGCTGAGCTTTGTTTGGTGTTCCTGTATCACGTAGAAGTTATTGTCATTCAAAAAACATGTTATAATAACCACCACTGGGGTTTTAGATATGGTGTCACACACAAACACCCATAAAGACCAAAAATGCCCAAATTTCTTTTGTTTTAGGTTTTTAGAAACAAACTGAATAAACACAAGATCTTTGAACTTGGGAGAACTTTCAGGATAGTCTCCGCCCAAAAGTGGGTGGGGAAACCCCCGCAGAGGGAGGGGGTCCGGAGAGCGGCCGAGAGAAAGAGCAGCAAACGGCGAGCGTGTCGGAGAACAAGCACTGGTTTTAGACTGATTTATATTTGGGGAAATCAGATTTGACTGATACACTCTGAGTTCTAAGAGTTCAAACACGGTACAGCAAAGTGAAAAGGTCGAAAGGTCATGCGTATCCTCTGCTCCGCTCTGAGAAATTCCATCTTTCTCTTCCGCTCCATCCTGGGTGTGAGCGAGTGGCTGCAGCGTATGAAGCAGATAAAGAATGCATGCCTCCATTGTGTGTGTGTGTTTGTATGTGTCTTCAGGCTTTTCCTGCTGCCAATACGCCGCTCATATGATACTGATTTATTGTCCCCGTCGCCACGGCTACGCCAGACTGAAATCAGGAAAGGCGCGAGGACGTCGCTCCGTTAAGAAATGACTGGCAGGCCGAGGGCACCGGGGCCGGACAGCAGATGGACATTCACTGTTATTGGTTAATAGCTAATAAAGCCAACGCAGCAAAATCCTAAATACTTTTGTCCTTGCTGCAAATGCGCCCGTTTACGATTTCTAATAAGTGCCTACAATCTGTTTTTCCATCAACAGTGACTGTAATGACACCCTGTTGCAAAGTCAGCAGCTTTCCCAATTGCTCAACCCTCCTAAGTCCCCAAGTGAAACATGTCTTCTTGCATTTTGTTTAATTATCTCTCACTCGTAGCTTATTGGAACATAGAGAGGAACTGCGATGCAAGAGGGGATTCTACACTTTCAATCAACGTCACAATGGTGTTTGTTTGTAACAGAGCAGATACTTTATTAGAATATGAAAGATAGTTGTTTTGTACATAGTCTTGGACATCAATTCTGTATATTTGTCCAATTATTTATTTATTTATTTTTTTTTTTTCAAAAACAAGGTGGAAAAATTGACAAATGTGAGGACCTGTTGATAAGGAACTGGGGTGCTGGGTCATTTGTAATAGATTGTATGAATAGTTTATATGATTATATCTTTATATAAATATTGTTGTTCAATTTAAAACTGCTATCTCCAGAATGGTACCTTTACAAGGGAGCAGACATTTGGAAGAGTACCGTCTTTAAAAAAGATGCTACAATAGGGCTCCTCTGAGAGAACAATAAAGGAATGAAGGTAAAGAACCTTTAAAGGGTTTAAATAAACACCACACAATGTAAGGGCTTTACCCATTTCTTTCTAGAACATTTTCCTTTCTTTCAACTACCAAAAAGGTTCTTCATTCCTTCATCTCAGTGGTTAGAGTTATCAATCATTATCAAAAAGAATCATTCACTGAAATGTTCCTTTGTGAGCTAAAAAAATGGTTCTTCTATAGCCTCAAACCATTTTGGCAACCTTTAAGTTAATACAGATTAAGTTTAAATCATTACAATATAAGATATTGGCAAGTGAAACCCTAGATTTGCATTTATGCACTTTTTTTAAATATTACAGTACTTTTTGTCTGGCCCACTTCAGGGGGCATCTATGCAAAGGTACACCCCCACCTAAAAACACTAATCTCTTATTCTGTATCAGCAATGTGGGGCTACTAGCATGCCAACAAGTTTGAACTGGACTGGAAGTTGGATTGGATTGGAAGGTGACCCAAAAAATGTAATAAAACAAACATGCTGCAATTTGAAAGCAATTTTATCAGAAGTGAAGATTTTAAATTGGTAATCAATGTATTTGTATTCAGAAGCAGAAGTTCATTTATCATGAGGTATGTTTTTTTATCACACTTTTGTCATTTTGACTAAAGGGTACACTTGAATTGTCAATATAGAATGTATATGGTATTTTAAACAGTTTCATAAGAAACATTTAAATAACGAGCCATAAAGTAAAGTAGCCCCTTATAGTCAGGCGTGAACACACCACAGCACAGTGTGAAATTCTTTCTCTGCATTTAAACCATTCACCACGTGAAGCAGGGGGCTGCCACCAACAACGGGAGCAGTGTGTGGGGATGGTACCTTGCTAAAGGGAACCTCAGTGGTGCCACTAGCAGTGGGGATTCGAACCCACAACCTTCTGATTGCAACTCCCTAACCACCAGAGCACCAGCTGCCCCAATGCAATTAATCATGCAATGACTTTGTTAACAGAGCAAAACAGCAACAACAGAGGTCCTCAAACCATTCCTCAGGTTGGTCCACATTTTTGCCCAAACATCACAGAAGTATAAAGGAAACGTGTGGACCATCTGGGGGTCCCTAAGGACCAGTCTGAGAACCACTTCTCTAGACTCCTGAGGGTTAAAAAACCCATGTGTTCATTGTTGTATAATGTGTGTGTTGCTGACAGTGGCAACTGGATGCACAATATCAGCGAAATGCACTTTATATGGATAAGCAATAAGTTTTGCGAAACACGTTCTACTGTTACGTCATTTGCATTTCAAATTTTTCTGCAAAGTTTTTGGGCTTGGTGTCAGAGAAAAACTGGGCCAAAAAAACAGAGACATATTTTGTTCTTTTCGAGTGTCAATCACAAGTAACAAACACATCTCTTATCATCATGCACTACCGTATTTTGTGTGTGTACTTACTGTACGGCACACACTCGTACTGAACCTCCAGATACTTGTACGTTCCGGGACACGGATCAGGAAAAACATCTGGACCTGCGACCACCGCACACTGCGTCCTGTTATTACACCTGAGAGAGAAAGAAAGAGAGAAACATCAGACGCTAAAAAGATCCTGTTTGTCTTACTATGACTTTTTTATTCAGCTGATTAGTGTTGTCAGTTTTTGTTTCTTCTAGGGCATTAACGACTCCAGATTTTTTCAAGTTGACTAGTCGGTCAGCAAAGTCGAAGTCGAGTCGACTAGTCGTTTGATGATGTCATCACACATGCAGAGGAGGAACACGGATGTGCAACACTGACCAACTGTTATTAAAAGTTCTCTGTAACATTAACAGTCAACACGACAAACAAACAAAACTAAAATTTTCTCGTAAGTGTAAGTGTCCAACTGAGAGTGGGAACAGTTTAAGGCGCGGCAGGACGACGCCCTGCAGTGCTAGCGTTAGCCATGTTAGCTAGCGTTAGCATGCTGGCTAGCTGTGCCACGGCAGATGGCCTTGCAGAACGCCAGTACTGTCACTGTACTTTAACCCTGACTTGCAGATTGTGCAGGTCTCCGTGCTGTTTGTGTGTCTAGTGTGAAGTATCTCCACACATGTGATGTGTCTGTGTTCTCTGTTCCATGTCGCTTGTGTCTTTGTGGTCTTGTGTATGTTTAGATTCCTCTTGCGCAAATGGTACCACCCCTTTTATGAAGGGACCATAATAATTGGTTAAGTCACGGAACACGTGTCAGCATCAGCCAATCAGATGCAGAGACTGCATTGCGTATGCAAACGAGGGCAGAGAGAGAGGAATAAACACTCGACTAGTCGACCTCTCTCAGGATAATATAGCATATAATAGCATATGATAATATAGTATATAGTATAGTTAATTATTAAGCATTATTAGTTACCTTGTTTGCATTTTGTCTGTGAAGCATTACATGTAAATAAATTGATATCAATGAAACATACCAGAAATTTTGTTATTGCAGAATTGAAATAAACATACTTACTTTAATGTGTATTATAATATGACCATTTTAGTATGGACCATTTTTATTGGTCTATAATGTAACGTTTCCATTATAGACCAACAAAAGTGGATAAAATGGAATTATGAGGTTATGACAGAAACAATGTAAGACAGTTAACCTTAGCAGGCACAGAGAAGAGTGGATGATGTTTAAGATGACAAAAAGAGAGAAAGCAAAACAACAGCAGTTCCTTAAAGCATCAGGCCCGAAGGTCTTGGATGTGTCTGAACCAAAGCACATCCAATCCTTCAGCTAGGAGTCCAGCGCTGCCCTTTCCCTGCCCCTCTGCTGACCTCCAGCAAAACCAACACCTGTTTGTCCTGCACACACACACACACACACACACACACACACACACACACAGCTGCACGAAAAAAGATAGTGATTTATTGCTTATTGTGTTCAAGAGAGTCAGTGCAAACCAGGAGAAAAAAAGAAAACGACAGGCAGAAATCCATTGCAAATTGAATTGCCTTTGTTTGAATCACCCCGCTCCAAAAACACAAATACTATCATAGACCCCCATAAATGACATTGGCGCAATAATCTACAGCAACCTGTCCCGCTCGCTGATAAGCCATCACTAAGGGGGGGACCGATCAATACTAACTATTCATTTCTGAAATTATCTCCACATTGATCCGAGGACAAGTGCCAGTGAGGCCGGGGCACAGAGGCTTTAATACAATAATTATATAAAAGGTTACAAGCTCATCCTCCCAACCAATAGAGCCTGTCAGCGAGAGAGGGCCGCGGCGCAATCCCGTAATCCATCAGCACACTGGCCTCTGACCCCCGGGCTCACAGGCTTTTCATGAGGCCCCTATAAAAGTCGCTTACGGAAGAACACAATGACTGGGATATAGTTGAGAAGAAAAGAACAAGAATAACAGATCAGAGATTCGGATACCTCTGGGAAAGGTTATTGAACCAAAGCCAGCTCCATATCACCCCACTTTGATTGAGAGTTAAATCAAAGGAAAAAAATATATAGTAAGAAAATGGAAAGGGGGAAAAAAAACAATCAGAATTTAAAAGTGAACCTTTTTTGAAGAATGTCAATAGAGTGCAATGGTCCACACTTATTTTGGTGTTATCTTTTTCTATTACTTTATCAATTATTTTTATCAATTATTCGGTTACATTTAATAAAAATTTCCTTTAGAACCGAAAACTTTGTAACATGCCTCTTTACATACCAAGTCTTCTAAAGCATTAAGAATAAAGATTTAGCATTAGACAGAAAGCAGCTGTTAAGTTAATTAGGTAACATAGACCGAACTGAGTGTATGGCGCTAAATAAAAACAACATACCATATTTTATTAGGCCAGCCATAATGGAGATTTATTTAACACTGTAACTTTTCAAAACGTTCAAAACGTTCCCTTTACAGATTTAGAATTAGTCAGAATACAGTTGCTAAGTTAGCTATTCAGTTAAAGTAACTAAACATGTTAGTCTTAGTCGCAGAATCTGGTAAAAAAAATATTTTTTGTTATTTTTTATGATGCTTTTTAGAAAAACTTACTTAAATGTACTACTTGTGCTTAAGATTTTGAATGAAAACTAACCCAAACCCCTTTTCATATCTTGTTCGCTAGAACTTTGATTTAGCATTAGCTTGATACTGGTTTCAGGCTAAAAAGTTAGATTAATATTTAATGTAGCCTTAATAAAAAGTTAATAGCGCTAAATTATATCAACATGCCATTAAATCAGTCATAATGACTTTTATTTTATATAATAATTTTTATCATCTCCGACAGCGGTATGGGGAAAAAGCTAGAAATCAGTCACTAAGATAACTAGTTAGCTAAAGCAGTCTTGAATGTTGTGATTTTTGTCTAGCCATGATGGCAAAGTTTTATTTTGCACCATAAACTTTGTCTCGGAGTCCATATTATTTGGGCACCATGCCAAAATGTCTTCGGCTGGTTGGGTTGTTTTTGACTCTCCACGTGCTCCTCCCCCATTCAAGGGCAACTACTGTTTAAAGCTCCAGCGGAGATTGCCGTAGATGATCAGTCTATCAATAAGTTTTTTCACAAAGGCCTTCTCTTGATAGTTATCCCCATAAAGACTCTCTTTTTCTTTCTCTGGTTTGATTAAAGGAGGCTGGGTTCTCCTTTTGAGCCTTGAGCCTGTGTAAAATGCACTATATAAATACAACTAAAATGAATTGAATTAAATTGAATGAAATCATGTCCTACAGAGATTTATGGCTAAAGCATTAGCACTGGAAAACAGTCGCTAAGATAGCTGGTTAGTTAAATTGAGCTAGTTAATTAAAGAAGCCTTATATAACAGTCGATGGAGCTCAGTAAAATCATAACACCATCAAGGAGTCCTAATTTAGATGTTTCTCTTTGCACTAAAACTTTTTTCTGGCGGACAGGTTGAAATTATTATTAATGCCGTCTGACAAACATTAGCAAATTAGTAAAAATGCTCTGTTCACTGACAATGTATTAAAAATGCCAGGGAGATACTGCTCATAGACCACTAAATGTGATGTTATATATCTATATTTATGTAAAACAGATGGAAGGCTATTATAGGCAACAATATAAATAACAATTAATGATTAAAAAGTCAGATGGGGATGTGGTTGTAGTTGACATGGATCATGGATATAAACGAAGACCATTAACATCCTATACTGGAAACATATTTAGAAAATTTTAGCATTAAAATTCCAAGAGGATTTAACACGTAGTGAAATTAGATATACATTTAAATCTAATATTTACGGAAAATAGGACAATACTGAAGTGCTTGTCCTCTATACCGCTTCCTTTGTCCCTCTCTCAGCGGTGGAACAGTTGTAGCCTGTCTTGGACACAGATGTGAAGCTAAGAATAAAAGACAGTGGGGGGAAAAATTGGAATTACTGTTCTGAGAATCATTTCAAGTAATCTGGAGACTTATCAAAGCAAGAAAATATTATGAGCCACCTGTTTACGGTGACCTACAAGGAGGACACAATGTTTCTGAGATGGCATGCCATCTGTCTGCACTGGGAACCTATTCTTTAAAACGAAGGGATTAGGAAATATATATGTATCTGATACAGTGCATTAATGTCGCAGGCACAAGAAGCAGTAGGTGGCCGTCCGGATCTGTGCTCTCTGAGCTTCTTACTGTCCGGATTTCTCCAGTATAAAATCGCCATTCATGTCAGTTAGGCCTTGCATTTCCACTTGGCCAACTATGACTAACCTAGAAAAAAATGTACTAAGTCTGACTGGACTGGACACATTTATGGAAGGCACACGTCATGGTATTAACTTTATGGTCAGTGTTGGGAAGGTTACTTTTAAAATATATTCCACTACAGATTACAGAATACATGCCCCAAAATGTAGTTTCTAACGTAATCTGTTAAGTTACTCAATGTGAGTAACGTATTCTGATTACTTTGGATTGCTTAAAATACTGTCATGCTTTTTACAAAAAAATATGAATGTAGCAATCACATCCTGCAAACACATCCTGTTTTTGTCTGCCAATTGGCTGTTAAGTCCAAATCTCCCTGAACAGACAATATATTTACTGTAGAGGAGCAATAGGTGAATAAATCTGCGACGGCCGTGCAACGGACGGTTCTGGACTTTTCCAGAACGTACAGATTTCCAGTCCTCTCCTGTCTGTTCTGCTGGCTCCAGGTCTATTGTGTAACTGACGCCACCAACATTAAACCCTTACATACAAGGGGGCTCTGGGCAGGCTGTAGCTGACCTAGAAGC
>JBBPCY010000082.1:17097087-17112319 GCA_037974405.1 Brachyalestes nurse | reverse complement strand
AAATAAACGAAAACAAACCAAGCCTCATTCTTTAGAACTTTTTGTTACTTAACTTCGCTGTATCGTGAACCGTACTGCACCGTGATGTCAGAACTACAGTGTGAACCGAACCGTGACCTTTCTGTACCGTTACACCCCTATCTGTGTTTACTCACCGCTTTTCTCTTGGTGCTGGTACTCGCCACCAACTTCTTTCCAGACCTACTGATGGAGGAGCTGCCAAAAAAATCAGCAGCTGAGGTGGTGTGTTTGGGCTGGGGTGCCGCAGGTTTCGGTGGAGTCGGGCTGAGAGCATTCTTGGCAGCACTAGAGGGTTTTACTGGCGATTTAAGAGGAGCTGATTTCACCTCCTTTGATTTCCCAGAGTCCGATTCCTTCCTACCTTTGCCACTTCCGTTCTCCTTGGGCTTGGAGGACTTTTTTAACGACACAAACGTTTCATCTGAATCTGAGAGCGAAAGAATTTCTGTTATTTTCTTCAGTTCTCTTTCCATAGACATTTTTAATCACATTGTGTCCCAATGTTAAGGATTTGGATGGGTTTGGAAGCATGTTGCATGTTTTTTTTCTTGCTATAAACATAATGGTATTAAGACGTCAAGTTTACCAGCCAGTACGAAAACACGCTGCGGCTGAAATCCACAAAAAACATTTTCTTTGTTACACTGTACAATCAAATATAGATAAAAATGTAAGCAGCAGCGCGAATGCTACAGCTTGCACATCTTAGTTTTTTGCAAAAACAATGTCACCGATTGCTAATCTAATGAGGATTAATAGTCTAATGAGTAATCTTTCATGCCTTTAACAGGTAAGTAGTAAATGAACATGCTGCCCTGATTTACCATAAGTAGAGCATTTCTGTTTCAAGCATACAGATCTGCCCTAGTTCAAAACAGCGTCTGGGATGTGCCATAGTGTTGCAGTGTTTATGATAAAAGGTGTACTGGCCATAGTGTCACTCACCTGAATCAGACACATACGCAACAGGGTCCTTCTTTCCCGAAGCAGTAGTCTTTTCTTTCGAACCTTTCTTTCCTTTCTTTTCTTCCTCCTCAGAGTCTGAAAGAGCAAGAGAGTGCAAGATGTCTTTAAACCACACTACATGAGAGCTGCAGGAAATCTGTGGTATTTCTCAACACACGCAACTGCCTTGAGTGGAAAACACAGGTGTCCTTCAACAAGAAACCTACTGCAATTAACATCTCTACTACACCTGAATCGAGGATTGCTCTTTTTTTCCGCTTGGCTGACCGTTTGTCATCAGATTTAGGGCTTATGATCTAAAAGAGGGAGAGACAGAAAAGAAGGAAGAGTAAGAGACAGAAGACAAAGCTTTATGCACTACACAAAGGAACCACGATCATTAGCTGCTACTGAAATGTAAATAGACTCCGTCTGAACCTTGGAGGAGGATTTCTTTTTATTCTTGGGCTCCTCGTCAGTGCTGCTGCTGCCAGTTGCGACTTTGGTGACTTTAGTGGGCGCAAAGAACCTGCGGATGTCCTGCCAAAGAATAAAATGGGTTAGTTTTGTGCAAAGTATTCAATACGTTCAATGAACCTAAAACGCACTCTGATATATACACTTTATGGACAAAAGTATGGGGACGCCTGACCATTTTACCAACAGGGTGACACTGTATTCAAATACAGAATTTAATATGGAGTTGGTCCCCCTTTGCAGTTATAACAGCTTCCACTCTTCTTGGAAGGCTTTCCACAGTTTCTGTGGGAATTGGTAACCACTCACACTGTAGAACATTTATAAGGTCAGATCTGATGTTGGATGAGAGGGCCTGCATCACAATCTCCGTTCCAGTTCATCTCAAAGGTGTTGGATGGGGTTGAGGTCAAGACTCTGTATGGACCAGTCAAGTTCTTCCACACCCAACTCTTCGCACCATGTCTTTATGGAGCTGCTTTGTGCACTGGATCATAGTCATGCTGGAATAAAAAAGGTTCTTCCCCAAACCGTGTCCACAAACCTGGAACCATGGTGTTGTCCAACATATCTTTGTATGCTGAAGCATTAAGATTGTCTTTCAAATCCTGAAAAACAGGTGTGTCCCAATACTTTTGTCCATATAGTGCTTTTTTTCTGGCTAGCACCTTGGCTATAAAGTGTGCATGGTTTGTTTAGCTGCACAGGTGTCCAACAAGCATGGTAACATTGATCAAGCAGGACGGGTGTGGTTTAAATAACCTGTTTTACGTGTGAATCTGGTGGCTGAGAGTTTGTAAACACTATGAAATGGAAGTTAGCCTGCTGTGCATCGCGCGAACAGTTAAAACGGGGGTTTAAATCCCTTCCTCCAACACACAGTGCACTACACAGGCGAGAGACGAGTTTTCATGATTATCTGGACTGTGGAAGTGTTAATAAATAAACTCACCATGTTTAAACCCTGTCCTGAACTCTCCTCTGCTGCTCCTGCAGGAGAACTCGCTCTCCTTTCGCGCCAACTCCTGGCGCCGCGTGATGACGAGACTGTAGAACGCGGGAGCGCGCGGACAGAACATGTAAATGTGTTTTAATAATTTTATTTTAGGATATAAAAAAGTATTTCATTTAGAATGATCTGATTTATTTACTTTTTTACATTTATACCTGTGGACATGGACATGGTTTGCTCAGTCTGGTCACTGGAAGTTGAAATATGATCATATTTATAAATAACGTGTAATAGTAATAGTAACTTACATGTTATACCATTTATATATATTTAGATTTATATATTATTGTATGTATGAACAATAATACAATACATGAATAAATGAATAATGTATGTACTTTATAAAAACGATATATTATATATATATAGTATTTATAAAGTACATACATCTATTATTGTTCATACATACTATATCAATCTAAATGTATATAAATAGTATAACATGCAACATTGTACTGCAGGTTGCCAATCTGACCTCACATTACCAACTTTTAGACTTAAAGCCATCCAAAACTTTAAGTTGACCCCTCTGATTCGCCGCTAACAATTGAGAAATGCTTAATTTATAGAACTGCAGTTTATTTGGACAGGCAGATGTTTGCAAAATTAAAAATCCACTAGCTCAGAAAGTGGCATACAACCTTGGTGCTCAACCATTTAGAGCCATTGTGTTTTAACGCAGTAAGACAAAAACTCATTTGGACAATCATCTTATTGCAAGGGTGTTACTGTTGCACATATTAGCCTTTAGATCAGTGACTCAGTTTGCAGTCAGTGTTGTTTTCCACAAAGCAGAAATGTAGTTTAGCCAGAGAACTAAAGCCCAAAATCAAGGCTATCAAATATGATGGTCAGTAAAGAACACTGCTATTGGGTAAACCTCACTCAGCCTTTTCCAGCTGAGAACTATGGCATGATAGCCTAGTTCTGTTCATCAATACCCTCCAATCACACAGTTTTAGCTTGAACGCTTGACAGGAAATCATCTAACTCTTCCAACTGTAATCCCACAAGCTTTGCTGCAACATTCAAAAAATTGAGGCAAATTCATTTATAGTTTAGTATTTGCAGAATTTCATATGAATGAAAAATTCAATCCACACAACCTATTCAAGCCTCAGAACTTAGCCTCGAGTTATTCACCGAACCTTTAAACGAGACAAAAGCACAACGTCAGTTGTAAGTGGTGGGTGGAAAAAAAAATGTTTTATTGACAGATTTTACAAGGACAGACGCTGTTAATTGTCCGGCTGCTCCTCCACAGTGGTCTTCTCGCTGACGTAGATTCCATCCAAAAATTTGCGGATGTCCTTCTTGCGTACAGTGGTGGCCTGCTGGATCAGCGCAGCTGAGGAGAGAAAGGAAAAGCGTTAAACAAAGGACTCCACCCATGGATACAAGGTGGTGGGACAGGCAAGCTGCAGTACCAGCTGTAAACCAATCTCATTAGCTTACACTGCCAAGAATATTTCTCTAATCTAGCAAGTGCGCACATGTAACGGGCACAACTTGAGCTGGAAGTGGAAAATAAATTAGTCTCTGCATGCTCGGATATACACTCAAGGCCTGCGAACGAAGACGAGACATTATGCAGACTATGCAAAAACCACCTTGTGCCACAATCCGCCACAGAAATCTTGGCACGTTTTTGAAAGAATAGAAGAAACAGGATGAAGCAAAAAGCAAAAACACAAAGAAACCAACAGGTCCCATAACGGAGCATGGAAGAGTGATGAAGACAACAGTGAAGTGAAAGTGATGCAGAGAGAGAGAGGCATGTTCTCCAGCTCCGGTCGACACGGCGGACGCATTCTAACCTTGTGTCCTCTACGATTCTGGCTCCACTACTGTCCCCTTCTCAGAGACATAGATACCGTCCAGGAACTTTCTGATATCCTTATTTTTGACTGTGGTTGCCTGCTGGATGAGGGCCGCTGAAACAAGAGAAACTAGGAAGTGAGAGGCATGCACACACACACATGCAAGAACTAAATGATCCAAAAGGGCATGTTTTGTTTCTACTTTTAGGAAATTCCTTTCCAGTTTTGTTGCAACCAATTCTACCGGCTGGCTTGGTCTTCCCATCACACTATTCTACCAAACTGGGAGAGGTTATGGTATGTAGTTCCTGCAAGGCATGCGAAACGCCAAAGCATTTATCTGATCTAAAGCTTGGAGAAATTATTTTAATCACCATTTGGTCATTGGATAACATTTTGATCACTATTTGGCAGACAATGACTGCTTGGCAAAGTGAGGTGGGAGGGCCATCTCACTCAGAACAAGAAAAGCCATTTATGTTCCCTGTTGGACTCCCAAGCACATATGAAACTTCAATCTGTGCAATATCAAGTAGAACGAAAATATGCTGCTACATATTTAATGTCTTATTACAGACACTACTCCAGAACTCAGTGGCCAGTAGAAGACATTGTGATTGGTTCAATCTTCAAAAGGCCAATAAACCAATCAATAGCTTGAGCAGCCCTAGACAAGAGTGAAAGGTTTTGGAGTCCATCAGGAGAACAATGGATACATTAGCAGGTCTACGTTGGCTTTTGTGGTCTGAGGAGGTCAAACAATACAAGTATCAGCATAGACCCATGTACTCTGGCTCTCAGAGAGAGAAGAAAGAGCTTCAATGTAAATAAAGGTAGCACAGAACTCAATGGACAGGCTCCAAAACACCAATGCAACTTGAGACTAGGGGTGGGCGATATAACCAAAATCTTCTATCACAGTAGAAGCAATGTTCTACCTCGATAACGATATACATCACGATATAGCAATTTGTATATGGAAATGCATTAATAAAAATTCAAACACAGAAACTTATATAATGTCATTTTATTTAACCTGTGAACTGCAGCATTACTTAAATTAAAAAATAACCACACTGTTTACTGCAATGTATTGTAAGTTTAATGTTTTTTTTTTTTCAGAACAGGTACCAACATAGTGCCTGACAGTATACCAGCTCTGTAAAAGCTAAAAAACATCTTTTTTTTTAAAAAAAAAAACACAGTTCACGCCTCCGTGGTTGCAGGAACCCTTCTACAGTAATCCCATATTATATATAATTATATAATATCAATATATAATTGTATTATACAGTAATCCCGCGCTAAAAAACAGATTATGGCACACAACAGGGTAGGACCGTGCTTTGCTTGGCACCCATTTTCTCGAAACACTTAAGGCACAGTGGCAACACTAAAAAGGTTTTGGCTAAATGTTTAATTACTGAACCATAAACAAACATCAGCATGCCCTTACTTATTAACTGAATAGATCTTACTGCCTTGCCATATGGTTCCATTATAACTCCAACCAGTGTGAAGGTACTAATTCTAATGGTGTTTTGGCATGTTTGATATTTAATAAGTAAAAAAATATATAAATAAATAAGTAAGTAAATAAATAGGAAGAAGCCTCACCTGAGTTTGACACCAGCTCAATATCATTACCCTCCAGAACCAGTTCATCTTTCTGGGCAGCAGAGAGCGCACAGTTCACACCTACAAGTCAAGAGACCCACAGTTAAGACTCTTCTGGTATCAATTTACTCACCATTTCACTCCAAGTTTGCAGAGACTAAAATAAGGATCTTAAATAATTTCCAAATCCCAAGTTTCAAATCCAATGTTTAAACTATAAGCAGGCACAGACAAACAATTATGGGTGCCCAATTATGAGTTTCTCTAGTCCCTTTACTCAAAGAAATTCATCTCACAACCAAGTGAAACAATAGAAACTGAACTTGCCAAATCTCTCAAGACTGACTAGGCCACAACTAACTTCACATTTTATAGAAGACAAACGTATAAGAGAAAAGTTTACGCTACGTTTGAGCTTTAAAATGCTGAACAAAACCTGGGGAGCCCCAAAAATTCAGCATTTTTCTTTGACAGGGCCTGGTCAGCAGGCGCCTTTCATTACTGCAGGATTAATAGACAAAAGTCAGCCAGCAAGAACAAACAGTACCTGGCCTCATGCGGACACGGCGGATGTACTTCTCTCCCAGGAAATTTCTGATCTCCACCAGCGAGCCGCTCTCCTGGATCACCACGTTGATGGGGAAATGGGCATACACAGATCGCATCTTGTACCTGAAACCCTACACACACATTCAACACGACATTATAAAAACTTCAGCAAATCAGATCCACACAGAACGGTAATGGCTATTCTCGAATTAGAATATATTATTTCATATTCTTACCATGGTTACACCCTTGATCATGTTCTGTACGTGGCTGCAGATCGTTCTGACCGTGGCCAGCTCCTTCCTGTTACCCCACCATTTGTCCACACGCAGCTACGCAAAGAAACATTCAGATCATAATTATCTTTGTATTTCGTTCATTGTGTGAATTGCATCTACATCTACTTTAGTTCAATTACATTTTCAGTTCATCGCAATACATCCCCAGTGTGTCCAGATGAGGTCCAATTTTACTTTCCAATGTAGGGGGGGCACTACATGTTGTATTACTACCAGTGTGCACAAATAAAACATTTGTGAACTAGTGCACAGTGTTTGTAGCACTAAACCTTTTTTTTTCGACTTTTACTATGTTTAATACTGTTCTTGTCTGTGGCTGCGCAGTCACAGCTTAAGCAGTTTCCTCTGGCACCCACAGCTTTTATTTACTCTGATAAGAGTGAGAAGAAAGCTTTATCTCAGTTGCTCCATGAGCCTCTACTGTCCTATGGATTTATAGTGGAAACACACAACCCATTACATTTATCCTTGAATGCGACCCACTGCCAAATGGGATTTAAGTGAACTAATTTCAATCATGATGCACCCTGGGTGTGTTTCCATAAATCTGAATGTGAAATGGCCACAAAACATTCATCCACAGCATGTAAACCCTCTCAGTCATGTGCACTGTAACAGCACATAGAGAGAAAACCATCACCAACAGTGCTAAGATGCTCCTTACCTTCTTCTGCTTCTTGCCGAGCAGACGGAGCTCCAAGTTAATGTGGTTGAACTCCCGACGGAGCGTTCCGCGGGGGCCCTTCACGGTGACGGTGCGGCCCTTAAGGGACACATCGACTGCAGGGACCAAAAAATGTATCATTTAGGACAACAGCAGTCACACTTACAATTAGAGACAACAGCAGTCACGTTATTTAAGGTAGAGCTGCACATGAACACCTATCACACCTTTGTCGGGGATGTCGACTGTCTGGGTGCTGAGAATGGTCTTCATTCTGTGGAGAGAAATAAAGCTGTCAGATCAGACTAATTTCCAAATTCACTTCTCTCTCCAAGCATACAAACGAATTTGATCTAAAATAGTCATATTTACACCATCTGGACATAATTATTGGGAAACCTGTTTCTCAGGGGTTGGGCTCAGCCCCTTACTTCCAATGAAGGACAATCTTAATGCTTCAGAATACCAAAACATCTTAGACACATTCTGGTCAGGGAAGAAGTTTTTCCATTCTAGCATGACTATGTCCCAGAGTACAAGACAAGGTTCATGATTGGAGGAGTTCAGTGTGGAAGAACTTGCCTGGCCCACACAGTGCCCTGACCCCAACCAACACCTGAAACTGGAAAGGAGACCAGGAACAAGGCCTTCTCGTCCAACATCAGTGCCTAACCTCAAAAACGCTCTACAGAATGATTGGGCAGAAACTCCAAAATCTTGAGGAAAGCCTTCCAAGAAGAGTGGAGGCTCTTACAGCTGCAAAGGGGTGACCAGTTCCATATTAAAGTCTATGTATTTGAATGCAATGTCATCAAAGTCTTTGTTGATGGAATTGTCAGACGTCCCAATACTTCTGTCCATGTAGTGTATCTGGCCGGCATCATGCTAATGCAGCCCAATTAGGAGTAATAAATGACACCACTAAGTTACCTAAAACACTCTTTACTGCCAGCAGGTATCATCATCACAGTTAAATATGATACTTTTATTCAATTTAGGTAAATAAATCTTTTCACAATGCCTGTCAGATTTGCAGATTACTAAAGTCAGACTAGTCGAGAGCATTTTGATGACCATAAATGACACATATACGTTCAACGCTTCAGTTTTAGCAGTCACTACTTGGGCATGAAAACTAATACTGCTTTTATTAGCTGTTTTGACCCACACAAGTCCCATCCTACCTTGGTGAAACGTTAAAATAAGGTTCAATCGACAGGTGAGCTAACAGCTAACAGATAAACACAGACAGGCCGGGTACTTTAACGCATTCATCTACATTAAAGTGGCATTAAACATCACAATACACACACCAGTGCTTCGGTTGACATTTACACAACATCCAGGCCACCGGATAAAGGCACAGGACGGTATATTTGGGAGGATTACAGTGGATAAAACACTCCCCAAAAGATGAGGCTCCATGTTCTTACCTCGCCGAGAGAGGAGGAAAGGAAGGAGGAGAGACGTCATGACGCAGATCTAGAACCTACGCGTCGACGTCACCACCCAGCCTTCAGACACGAATGGTTGATTACAGAGAAATTTTTAAAAGTCGTAATAATAATAATAATAATAAAACTATATTGAAAAAGTATTGGGATGCCTGCCCAATACTTTTGCCCATATGGTGTATATTAAACAGGCTGAATTTCAATGTTTAAGTGGCGTGTCCCGATTCTTTTGTCCACATAGTGTATATTAAACTGGCTGAATTCAATCGTTAAGTGGTGTGTCCCAATACTTTTGGCCATGTAGAGTGATTCAGTGAAATACTGTAGGGGTTAAAGTACTCGAGGCCTGTTTAATCGATGTCAGAGACAGATCCCTCAATGACGAATTGTCCTCCATGGCGATGATAAAACGAAGTTGTTTTGCTGCAGGTCGCCTGTCCTGTAGTCATATTTTGTTTTCGCCTAAATGTGTGGAAGCCTCACAAGTAAGTCGTCTTTTAAATACCTCTACAGAACACACAGTTTGTCTCGTAACTCGAGTGTTAGCTCGTATGTTTAGACAGGCCTCAGGAATCCATTAACTTATTTACTTAATGGCAATAAGCTAACTTTGTAAAGTGTCCATCTGTCATACCTGAACACAGCACCGCACGCAGTGTGAAAAAAGGGAAATTCTCTGCATGTAACCCATTCACCAAGTGAAGCAATTGGCACCAAGTGTGTGGGGACGGTACCTAACACAAGGGCAATTCAGTGGTGCCACTGGGATTCGAACCTACGGTCTTATGATGGCATGGGCAACTCCCTAACCAGCAGACCACTGTGTTTACTTTCGTAATTTCATGTTTAAATTGCTTCCATTGAGAAGGCATCCCATGTACGAGTGTTTTTGTGGGCTTACGTCTATTCAATTTAATAATATAAGTTAGTGAAAAGTGCAAAGGACAAACGTCCTAATGTCCTGTTAAAGTCACTGCCAGTAAAGAGTGAAGTACTTTGCTAAATCAGCAAAGGTAGATTCAGGTAATAGGGTGTGGTAGTAGCCTAGTGGGTAAGATGCCTGTGGACCCAGTGACCACAATGTCGCAAGTACAAACCCTCACTTTCTACCATTGTGTCCTTCAGCAAGACACCTAACCCTCTGGTGTTCCAGGGGGACTGTCTCTGTAACTAATGATTGTAAGTCACTCTGGATAAGAGTGTCAGCCAGATTCACCCTGGGGGTGGTGGTGGAATAGTGGGTAGGATACTTGGCTGTTGAATCCGTTGCCCTGAAGTGGTGGAATGATCTTAAACTGAGAGAGCTGATGGTCGAGTACCTTTAAAATATGTGTCTGGGATATAGTCTGTGGTCACAGCTATGGAGGTCGGAAAAGGACGAAGTGTCTTGAAGTCTTTAGTGTCTTGAAGTCTGTTTTGAGTGTGTGTTTTGCTTAGGTCAGGTATTAAAACAGACGTGTGTCACTGTTTGTTGTGCTTTAATTAAAATCAATCAGGTAGATCGCTGGGCATGCTGAGAGTTTTTGGGGTTTTTTTTGTTTACCTTTTTTCCCCCATAAAACCATTGTTTGTGTGTCTATAAACACTGATTTGATTTCAACCTCACAATTACACTTTGCATTGTGGAAAGGTTGTCTAGATTTTCTTTATTACTTCAACATTATGCTTTAAATATTGTTTATTCTTCAACTATTTTTGCTGTACAAAAAGGTGTTTTAGTGCTAAATTATTAAGAAAAATATAATTTACTAATTTAGTAACATAAGTATTAATGTAAATTCAGCCATTTCCATATAAGTAGCCAATCCGAAAGTGTTATTCATTTTTCCTTGTTGCTGATTGGCTGCTGCCCTGTGACGCATCTCTGGCACATGCAGTCCAGAACTGTCGCATCAGAACAGTTTCCCGCGTGGAGTGTCTGTGTCTCTCTAAATTTTCTCACCTTTTTTTATATTGTTCTTCTTAAAGCCCTATATTTTTATTACTGTAAATTAAATGAATTTATTACTGTATTTACCTGCTTATACCAAAGGAAACACGCTGCATATATTACAGTACAGTCTATACAGGGGTAACATCAGTATTTACATTCTAGCACTGCAGGAGACAGCAGTTCAGTGTAAACTGTACAGTATGGATACGGGTTTACCTTTACAATTTTAAGGGTAATGTATTAAGCTTAAAATTAGTTTAAAATGACATGAAAGTGTTTTGGGAGCATATTTTGGGGCATATTTAGGGTTTACACTATAAAAATATGCATTTTTAGGCATCACAAATTCACCGTTTTTCACAAAAAGCAATTTTGGAGGTTTACTGTACTACACTTTGTGATGCCCTGTCTGTGAAAGTCTCTATATAAATAAACTATACTTACTTAATTACTCTCATTGATATTTTACTTGGCCACAGGTCCCGGCCAGTCGACTGACTACTGCAGCCAACAAATCAACTACACTACAAGACAGAAAGAAAGAGATTAAAGAAGATGGCCTTGATCTGCAGGATTTCATATCAGGAGAACTTTCAGAGAAGAGCAAGTGGGAGGAATACAAGGGCAACCTAAAGAGACAGAAGGGAGAGCGGTGAGTCAGTTTGCACACTTAGAAATAAGGCTGTAGAAGTGTCTACAAAAACAGAAACCTCCAGTAGCTTTAAAAAGCATCTAACAATGCCAATGGGATTTTCATTTTTAGAAACATAAAAAAACCTAATAGAAACTGTACTGCTACCCATTTAACTTTGAACACCACCAAATTGCTGAATTTAGTCATTTGAAGTTAAAAAAGTTGAAAACTCTACGTTTGTCCAGATATCTGCACATTTCCTGAAATAACAATGCCTTTCTTGAGCCTAATTGTGTACTGGACACAACATATAACTCTTTTAACCTAACACTGACTCTTCAGTAGCAGTACATTGACTAATCTGTGGTCTAAACTGTAGGCTCAGGTTACCACCATGGCTGAAGACTGAGATACCTATCGGGAAAAACTACAACAAGCTAAAGAATACACTTCGAGAGCTGAACCTGCATACCGTAAGTATATAAAACCAAAAAGCTGGATTGGGTTTAGCCTTAAAAATGCTATAATTTGCCTAATTCATCCTTTTGTTCTGGCATGAGTTTGTGTGTTTTGGTTATGTGGCCATGGTTATAATTCTGGAGTGAATAGAATTTTCTTTAATTTGCCTTTAGTTGTCGTGTTGCAGTCCATCTCAAGATAGAATAATAACGACCTGCTAATAGACATAGCAGTGTAACATATTTTTGTTTTTAAATGTGGCAACATCCGTTGCCTTACACCTCCAATTCAAATACAGGGAGGTCCTCGAGTTACACCACAGATCTGTTCCTTCGACAGTGATGTAACGCGAATTTTGGTGTAAGTCGAAACACACCCTAGCCTAAGTCACTTCTAACACAGTTGTAAAATCATAAAAACACAACTAAGCCACAGAGAAAGGAAAACGTCCTCACTCATACGCCGCGTTACTGCGTATTCTTCCACTGCGCAACCAAACTAGTTCACCCACGTAGTCCGTAAGTACGAGGCTAACGGTGTAAACAGAGTGGGAGTGAGTGTTGTAAACTTGAAACGTCGCATGCCGAGACCGGTGTAACCCGAGGACCCCCTGTAGTCAAAACTAATCTAGCACAAAAATGTCTTTTTATCCATGTAAACTGACATTCTGTAGCCACCAGGAGGAGTAAGGCTTCTATTTTTGAGCCCTTATCTTTTGCTGCTGTGCCCTTTTTTCACTTATTAGAAGTCTGTATAAAGCTGTTTTATACCAGTGTCCTTTAAAAATAGAAATAAAAACAGCTCAGCTAAAGCTATTCCCAGTTTTTCTTGTTATATATTTTTATTTTGACCTTATTTTCTCTCCAATTTTTAGCCGCATCCAATTCCACCTACTAATTAGGTCTCCCCCAGAGATGTTCACAAGTCATTTTTACCAAGTCCAAGTCAAGTCTCAAGTCTTTGAGTGGAAATGTTTACAAATGGCGACTCTAAATGTGGGATTTTTGTGCTCTTAATGTTTAGAAGATATGCTAATTGGCCATGCCCCACGATTATAATTGGCTGTTACTTAGCAGGGGGCTGAACTGCGTGCTGTGATATTCGCTCACCATCATGGAGGATTTGCCTTAAATGATCTTAAATCTAAATGTTAAATATGAAAAATATGTCTTGCACTCTAAATGTGAAACTTCACACTTAGATAGGGCTCGGTCACACCTTTCCAGCGACCCCTTGAACCTTGGACAAAAGTAATGGGACACTGGGGCGAGGTGAGCGGTTTTCAGGGGTTATTATGGCAAACGAGGGGTCGTTGGAAAGAGTGCAAGATATAAATAAATAATTCCATGAAATGAACATTGTTTACGAGTTATGACTTACGAGTCACAACACCCAGGTCCGAGTCAAGTCTAAAATCAAGTCACGAGTCTTTCTTTGTGCAACTTAAGTGCAACTCGAGTCCGAGTCTCCTCCATCACATAATGCTACCAGCCCGAGGGAGGAGAGCCGTATTAAAACACGAGAGGCCACCACGTTTTTTAAAAAGGCTGCAAACACTGGATCATTGGAAAGCTCAAAACACTTAAATAACATGAACGGTCAATTGTGTTACAACAGAACGTTGCTGTGATGGGGTTGACACTTGGCTGTGCTACTCCAAAGTTGTTGTAATATTGTTGTGTTTTGCAGGTGTGTGAGGAGGCCAGGTGTCCCAACATTGGCGAGTGCTGGGGAGGTGGAGAGTACGCCACAGCCACAGCAACCATCATGGTCAGTGTGAACACACACTATCGGTCCAAGTGTTTACACAGGCTTTACAAAGAGAAATAAAAAAATGCAGAGGATATCTGCGGTTTCCGGGCACTTCCAGGTGTTTCCACGAACAATATTAATTTCGGCTGTAAGAAAAAATCCAGGAACGACTGAAGCAGCGAATGCTGTTTATTGTACTGTTTTTTGTGCTAATTTACAAGGGAAAAATAAACTGAAAATACAAACAGCTTCCTTTATTAAACAGCCAGCTAATTGCTTCCTTTAGAAAATGGGGCCAAAAATGCGAGGCCTAATGCTTTCTGGTTACAGTGGTAGCATCATAATGTCTCTGTTTCCATGCAGTTGATGGGAGACACGTGTACACGCGGCTGCAGATTTTGTTCTGTGAAGACAGCGAGAAGTCCTCCTCCCCTGGACCCAGAAGAGCCATATAACACGGCTAAAGCCATCGCTGCCTGGGGCCTGGACTATGTGGTGCTCACCTCAGTGGACAGAGATGGTGAGCACACACATTTCTAAGCTGTACTGTAGTTGCTTGGTTCCGCTGGGAAAAATTTGCTAAGCTTTCTTTTGTGGATATGTGTCATGTGTTGTTTTTATCCCACAACTATTTATTATCATTACACTGTATATAAAAGTATATAAAAATATTTATTTTTTATTCTTTTCTTATTATTTATTTTCTTATATCAGTTTCATTTTCTTACATCAACTTAGACAGCCTTTCTTTTATTTTTCTAATATATTCTAATCTATCTATCTATCTATCTATCTATCTATATGTGTGTTTCTGTACACAGACTTGGCTGATGGCGGTGCAGAACATTTCGCTAAGACTGTATCCAACCTCAAAGAAAGGTAAAGAGTTTTAGATGTGTTTTGATGTGAGTTAGCGATTTATATCCATTTTCTTTAGTTTATAGATTAGACTTAGACACTATAAAATCTATCTTTTTCACAGTTTGTGAACTTTTAATCCTTCATCAGTGGTCAGTTTCTGAACACAGGACCACATCTGGATGAATGATTTTGGTTGCCGGACTCAGCATTGAGTTTTAACAAGTATAAAAACTCCAGCAGCCCTTATTCTCTGAGAACCAGTGAGATCATTCCTGGTCTGTGGTGGTCCTGTGGTGTTCTCTCCACTGATAGACAGGGTACAGGGGTGATGAAATGTGCAGCAACAGACGAGGCACAGTCAGTAACTGTAAACCAACAAGGTGCACCTGTATGGCAGGTATAAAGTAAGCCTCTGTGTATGAGTACTACACTATATGCACAAAAGTATTGAGACGCCTGAACATGACACAGACAGGAATTTTAATAGCATTTAATATGGACTTGGTCCCCCTTTTTAGCTATAACAGCTTCCACTTCATGGAATGCTTTCTATAAGATTTTGGAGTTTCTGTGGGAATCCATTCATTCTGTAGAGCGTTTATAAGGTCAGACACTGATGTTGGATGAGAAGGTCTGGATCACAATCTCCATTCCAGTCCATCCCAAAGGTGCTGGATGGGGTTGAGGTCAGGACTCTGTGTGGACCAGTCAAGTTCTTCCACACTGAACTCCTCC